>JAUZNJ010057597.1:0-28647 GCA_034780135.1 Jordanella pulchra
TTTCTATAAAACTACACGTCAAGTTGCCTAAACTGAACTTTCCTAACTCCAAAGAAATCCATTCTCCGTTAAACAGAAGGCTAAAACTGCACAATCAATGCAGAAATTCAACAAAAGGTGGTTCATTTCTTAAATGCTGTGGTCAAATATCTGCATCTGGTATCAGCTGGTATAAACTCTGAGTGTAACAGCTTTAATTCTCAAGGCTGTTATGATATCACAACAAAAGAGTGCAAACTAAATTGACACATTGGTTAAGGTTAACTTTTTCTGTGCTTTATGCAGACACACACAATACTATTATTTTACAGCTAGGCTTCTTTTAGTGTGCAGGACACTTGATGGCTATGCTAACTCGCTAACAACTTCAGCTAAGATATTAAATCCCTGCCATTTTTATACTGTTAAATATTGGTAAGTTTTTAACAGTTTTAAAGATTTCATTTGGCATGATTATCCCTGAACTACTCTCTACAAAGATAATGCAGATCCATCCAAAATGAACAGCTTCAATTGTTAACAAGTATTTGAAATAAGTTTGCCCAACTTCATTTATTTACATTGTAACTTGTAAACTTAATAAATTAAGTTGGAACCACTTGATTCAATTACGTGATACCAATTGAAGCAATTAGTTTAAATTGGAGCAGCATTTTTTTAGTGTATGATGATTATTTTTGAAATCATAAACTGGGAAAATTAGGCAAAAAGAATATGAATGTGATTCATTGTGAGCTTTTTATCCAAATGTTAAATGTTTCTAAACTTGAAATATAAGTATATTACAAATTTGTGACAACCTTTCCAAGTGAGGGATATCATACACCATTGGGACCAGTTGTAACAGAGACAAAGGTTCCTATGTCTACACTGAATGTTTAATAACTGGCACTGGGGAAATGCACATGCTATTCTGGCTGTGCACATAATACAAAGGGTTTGGTGTGTATTTGCAACAATAGGCATCAAGGGATTGAGACTCAAAAAGAAAAAAAAAGCATAATTCTAAAGTGAACGTTAAGTTTTAACTCAATTTTATAAGCTGATGGATATGATTCTTTCCTTTTACTGTACAGAAATTGATTTATTTTCAAACACTAACCTGATCAAACGTCCAAAGATTTAAGCATTTTTATTTTGAAATACAGGACATGGAAAGTTGCTTTGTTCTTGCATTAAAACCAATATGTAATAGTGCAAAGTGCACTCCTTATGTGTAAAAAAGATTGTTAAATCTAATGAACTAACTGATGGCACAGCAGGACTGATCACAGTGTTGTTAGCATAGATTCGATAATAGAAATCAATATTTTTTTACTGTTGTTATATTGTTATATTTATTTTAAATATAATAAGAATGGTTTGAGAACTTTCTTTTTCTTTTTACAAACCTAGTATGTTAAGGATGACCATTAACAGCAGCCATTAACAGCAACAGAGCTTAGCATTGTACGTGTCACTGTGTCAAAAACCATCAAAGGGTTTATATGCTGCAAAGTGTCACATGTTGCATGGAGTATCAAAAAATAATGCTGTAGTTATACTGATGGTTTGTTGTTTTTGTTTGTTTCTTAACCTGAAAAATAACTTGATAAGAAATAACTGCAATGAAACAGAAAAAAAAATGTATTACTGTTTGCATTTCTTTTCCTTTGGTTATTAAAAAAAGACTTGTTAAGTTTAACATTTGCCTCAACACTTACTAGTTTTTTGTTTGTTTTTTCATTTCAACCCCTGATTTCCATGTCGTTACCCCACCCTGTTGTGTGTGTGCTCCATTCTTCAGAGTATAATGGTAAAGTTTCTTGTTTATCTCACAGTGCTGAGCTCACTGACTAAGGAAACACTAAAGGAAGGAAGAGAAGGAAAAGAAGTCATTCTTTCCAAGCAGCTCAGGCCAGACCCAAGAGCGACTTGTTTTGGGGGGTACTCTGCCCGCCTAGGATGAGAGACAGCTATTGTGTGAGTCTTTCCAGTGGACATGGGGGCTTTGAGAGGGCACTGGTTGATTGAGGGAGCTTGGGGGAGGAGTGGGAGAGAAATTTGAATTTCTCCTAAAGTCCGTCACAACAAGGGGACTTGGACAAAGAGACACTTTGATAACTGACGCAGCAGAGAATTTCACATCGCTTTTCCATGGTGATTACATATTGTAGTGGCATTAATCACTATAAAGCAACGTACTGACATGTTTCCTCTGTTCATCAGTCTGGGTATAGTTTGATTTGGAGCAGAACACAAAATAGGGATACATACAAAATGTTTATAATTTCAGTTTGAATTTAAGAAAACATAAATGTAGTCTGAGCAAAAACTTTCAGGCAAATCAGTTCTCATCAAAAATGTTTTGTAGCAAGACTATTTTTTTCTTGAAAAATAATAGCTGAAAATCACTGTTAAAAAACAAATAAAATGGGAGTGGCACAAAGCAGGTTTAACTGATTCAGCCTAAGCTTAGAAACCCTGAGATTTTTCAGATTTCAGAAAAACATATTCAGTCAAATTAATCAATACAGCCTGTAACCACGGTAACATTATGGGCAAAACTTGTTTATTGCTTGAATGGAAGTGGATCAATGTGTCAATATTATTTAGGTGCAATTACCTGGCAACCGTTGAAGATAAAGTCAAAAAACGTTCAAACAGTTAGGACCTATTACACTGTAAATACTACATGGCTGTTTGCAGCCTTTAAGATATTATCCCAATAAATGGTCGTTATTAGCAATTATCAGCTTCACAGAATAGGTTCAGATTGTGCCTCCTACCCACCTGTAGGCTCAGTAGGTTTTTATCACAGAATTAATATTTTTTTCCCGTGGAATTAATTAATCTATGTATGTGTAAACTGAAAATAATTTCAGTAGTTCTTTATGTATCATAAAGAAAACTGATCCGCCTGTTGCTCATATTAAACAAACGAAAAACCAAAAATCTTTTGAACTGTCAGCAGAGTTGTTTTTAATCGCCACATTAAATTCATGTAACTGAAACATGTGGAGTTCATTTGAAGTAAATCTTAAAAACACAGTTGTTGTTTTTTAAATTGGTAAATTATAAATAAAGTAGACAAAAACTATAAAGTAGGTAAAATGTAAATAAAACCTACAGTCTTAGAGGCAGCCGAAGTGGCTGTTAAATGATAAACTGCATATTATCAGCCATAAGAAACCTAAAAGGTAGAGCAGGCACAGCCTGAAGCTATTCTTTGGGACTGCTGATGACTTTGCTGTTTTTTCTGCAACACCCACCCATTTAAACTCACTGATATTAAGTTTTGTTAAATATCTGTTGAAGAAGGTATAATGCTGCAAATGTGAGGCAGATAAGGTTGTGGATTGCAAGTTGAAATGGAGTCGCTCATAAAGATAGTTTTTTTAAATATGAAGGTATGCAGTCTCCTCATAAATATTTATTTCTCTGTGAATTAATGCCAATTATTCTTTGATAAGATCTTCATCCAAAGGACATGCAGTAGCTATTTGTTTTTAACACCTTATTTGTCTTATATACCTAGTGAACGATTCATTTTATTGTTTCCACAAAAATCTCCTGTCTCAATCAGGACATAAAACAATGTGATCAGCTCTAAGGAGAGTAAAAACAGAGGACCCTCTGAGTTTACTGAACAAAATCTACTCCCGACCAGATTAGCTCTGGGGAGAATGTTACTATGGTAATAGACACAGAGGTTGAGTGAACTCTCTTTGTGAAACGAAAAACTCAGTTTCTCTGATTTCAGGTTTAGAAAACTTTGCTTTACAGGGGCGGTTCTGGAGGGGTGGCCGTGGTAGCCAATCATTACCCCCTCCCCCAGAGGGTGATTTTTTGTTCCCCCTGAGATTTATTCCTCTAAGCCTGACGATGGTAGCAGTGATATCATCCATCCATCTTCTCCCGCCTCATCCGTCAGGGTCGCGGTTGGGCCGGTGCCTATATCCGGCAGGGTACACCCAGGACAGGACGCCAGTCTGTCGCAGGGCAACACATAGACACACAAGGACACACAACCATGCACACACATTCACACGTAGGGACAATTGAGTAATTCCATTTAACTTAACAGTCATGATTTGGGGCTCTAGGAGGAAGCCAGAGTACCCGGAGAGAACCCAGGCATGCACGGGGAGAACATGCAAACTCGATGCAGAAAGACCCCAGGCATAGAATCGAAACCGGGACCTTCTTGCTGCAAGGCAACAGTGCTACCCACTGCTCCACAGTGCAAAGAAAATATTACATAAATTAACACTACAGGAATTTTAATAAATTGTTGTAGCATTTGTCATACAATCATAAAAATTACAAGTCCTGTTTATTATTTTTCTAAACTCTCTAAAATCTTTTTCACATTCTCAGATATTTGTTGCATAAATATAAAAAAAATACTATCATTGGTTCTATGAGGCAATGTTGTCATTTGGCTATTTTTCATCATATCGGTATCATTTAGAATATCATTGTATGTGAAATATTTAGGCTTATCAGGATATTGGAGGTTTGTGAATAACAAAGAGACACTTCATACAAATATTTCCCTATAATAATTCATGCTGCTGGTGCATTTGTAGAGCTGTGTGTCATGGAGCAGGAAGCTGCTACTGCTGCCTGCAAGCTGCCGAACATCCTGCAGATGCACAAACAAAGCCCTGAGAAGACAGGAACGTCACACCGTGGGATCCCAGCAGTCTTAGTCATCCTCTTGGCATCTCTGAGTCACACAAGGAAACCATCTCTGAGTCCTCACCTCGCCCCCATTCTCTTTTCATCACTGCGTTTCAGTGAGCAGAAAAGATGGAGAAATAATAGAGGAATTCAGAGTCCCCCTCTGGGTCTTAACCATTCTGCAGTCCAGTGATTTTAACTGTGTGGACTTACAGTTTTTATTTTCCCAAAAGAAGCCCAAACCCCCGTTGTCCTCTATCAAAAACACACAAACATGTATAATAGATGTAAGTTTATGTGAGACTAATGTACTGGTCAGCAGCCAAAGACATCACATCCAAAAATAAACTAACATCTGGGAACAGAAGACCAGCCTAATGTCACAAAAAGAACCACAGATCCTCAAGATCAAGGGGAAAACAGTGAAATATTACAGTAAATAAGTTTTCTGTGGTTAAACAAGCATCCAATTTTTAACAGTGTAAAGAAATATGTATTATTCTCAAAACTATTGATGGCACTAGAACTTTTTCAAAAGTTTATGTCACATTCACAGAGGTCAGTATATCTAGATTTTGTTTGACCGACCAGCACAAAGTGCTCTGATCAGGTGACCTAAAAACAAAAAACTACTTGTAGTAATAAACTAACAATCAGGAGGAGAGCAGTTATCCATGGGTGAAACATGGAGGTGGCAGCATTGTAATGTGGGAATGCTTTTCTTCAGCAGGTACCAAGAAGTTGGTCAGGGTTGATGAAGAGATGGATTGAGTTAAATGCAAGGCAACCCTGGAAGAAAAAACCTTTTTGATGGAGAAAAAGAATGTAGACCTTGGGGAAATGTCATCTTCCAACAGAATAATCTTAACCATCAGCCAGAGGTAGAATGAGTTTAGATCAAAGCATATTTAGTGTTATACTGGCTCAAAGTCCAGACTGTGTTTAGTTATGCAAAGTTAAGAAAGGACATACACCCAAAAACCTGCAGCAAAGGGCAACAAATTCTGAGTGAGTTTCTACATAGTTTTCACTAAGGATGGTAAATTTAAGCACAGACTCTTGTTTGATTTGATTTTATAAATACATTCAAAAAACATATATCATTTCATTCCACAGTTATTAATTTAAAGGTGTTAATCTATTACTTAATTTTAAAGATAAATAATAGTGAAAAAAAAATCAAAGGACTATGAATACAGTAACAAGGGACTGTGTGTCCACACAGCCGGCTAGACTGTCAATTGTCATTGTAACTGATTTTGAGTCATTTGCAGGAAACTGAAGAGCAGACAAAGAAGAAGGTGTTTTCAGTGAGTGGAAGTGTCTCAGTGGGCAATATGTCTAAATCTAGTAAATTACTCATCCTTTGCTCTTTGTATTAGGCTCACCAATTAGACAGTTTGTCTGACGGTCTGCTTTTCATCCTGACATTAAATGTGTTGCTAGTTTTGTCATATCCTAGAATTGTTTTATTTTATTTCATTTTACAGCACATAATGAAAAGCTTTGGATTGTAAAATTGTAGATTGAAAACCAAAAAAAAAGGGGGTTTGTCACAAAATTAACCATTTTTACTGACATTAAAAACAGTGTTATTAATGTCTACTTTTTCAGGAATTTGTGGAATTTTGTACCCTAAGCATTTTTTACAGATTTAATCCTATATGGTATTCATTAAATATGTAAAAAAAAAAAAAAAAAACTGCTGATGGTTTAAGACAAAAGGCGTTTTAAGTTTTTTTTTAGAGAGGAAGGATTTCGTTGAGCAGAAAACAAATGGAGGAAGCAGACTGCTGGCCTGCCTACCTACCGTCCACAAGGATGGATGCCATAAAAAGATCAGGACTTAAAACTTCTGGTCACTTACACAGAAATGTATCTCCTTTTTATATCTTTGTCTACCCCTCCTATGCATTCCTGTTGGCATCATTGGGATTCAAAACAATTGCTCTTTGTTATATATGCAAAGGTTCCAAACGGGATTTCCCATGATGGTATCAGTTTCCTCCTGTAAGGAAGAAAAGAAATCAGTGCTGAGGCTTAAACAATGAAGGAAGTAGCCAACAGTGTATATTGTTCTGAGCTGTGAAGCTTTTTCTGCTACATTATCACAAGAGCTGCTAATGCAATGGGACAATTTCAATGTGAAATCAATCTTATTCGGTTGTTCTAATGCACAAGTTTAATCTTTTAGCTGATTCCTTCATTTTTCAGGTAGTATATTTCCCAAACTTATGTACATAAACCCATCTTTCAAAAGTACTGTAAGAAAAGTTTGTAAGTTCTAACAATTCTGTGGCAACATAAGGGATATTCATTTTAAAAAATGGGTCTTGCTTCTCCCCCCGGCATATAGTGGTCATTAATGTGTAATTCTTTAAAATAGGTAAATACATTACCTATTTTAAAGAAAATTATAAAGAGAGACAGACCAATTGATTGATTCGTTGATCTTGACTCAGGATTTTATAAGCATCTAAGGGTTACATGTTCCTAATCCTTTAAAACCAAGTGTATCATATTTGATACATGAGTTTCTGAGACCTCTGCATTACACAATCAAAGACAAGTAATGTACAGAAAATATGTAAAAGATTATACAAAAAAGTCTAAGGTATCAAATGACGGAGGTAGATTATATATTTTAACCTATACAAAATGTTTTATTTTTCTTTTCATCTGTCAGAAAGTTCCACAACAACTCCAAGTTGAAAAGCAATTATTTTATGAGAATGATTTTATGATCCAGGAGATAAAGGGCTAAATATAGCCCTGTTAATGCATCCAGTATTTTTCTCGGTTAATTATATTTTTTTACACGTTAGCCTGTATCTGTGTCGCACCTTAGTTTTCTCTCAGTAGCATATTGATCATTTCTAAATTCACAACTCTTCATTGTGATAAGATAAGAAATAAGCTTCAATAATTGTATTATTTAAAAAAAAGGGAGTTTTCAGGAACCCTAAGTACTAATATTACGTTAAAATAATTATGTGCGTTGTTTGGGAGCTGAAAGAACCGATTCTTTTAAGGATCTGGTTCAAATGAACCAGATCCCGCGAAGGAGACGTAATTCCTTTCCTGTCAGCTGACGTGACCAAAACAAAACATGGCGGCGTGGATGATGAACACCTCACATCTTTTTGCAATGCTATTATTCATTTTTTACTATTTAATTCGGTTTTGTTCGACGCCTTTCCACGCAGTAAATACTCTGTGAGTTTTCCGTTTAGCCTCGGGAGCCTTTCTGGATCGCATTCGAATCACGGAGCAAAAACGAAACCAGGAAAATTAACGGAAGTGTGATCGGACTGTTTGAAAGCAAACATCCGCTTCTGTAAACGCGTGTGTTTGTGATGCTATCCCGTCGTTTCGTTAAGCAGAAGTTCTGATAACAAGGATTTAGTGTAAAATGACATGAAATGATGTGTTGTACAGTCGGTTTTTCTCAACGATAACAAAGAAGTAACGGAGGGCAGAAGATGTAACGTTTATTTCAGTGAGAAACCAGCATGTGCAACGATACGAGCTCTGAGCACGGAGAGGTAGCTGGCTAACCTCAGCAGAAACCACCATGGGTTTGGTGAACTTTGTGATATCCACTGTTGGGAAATGCCTCGATGTTGCAGGTTTACTGTTGGACCTGAACTTTCTGATCGTCCACACCGTGGTGAGGACCCTCCTCACGGTCATCGCCTTTATCACCAACCTGCCCACCCTGATCGTCAACCTGCTTCTGCAGCTGGGGAACCTCACCTTGTTCTCTACCATGTATATGGCAGAGGCAACATCAAACCTGGCCCATTGGACCGTCACCATGCTGGGCAGCGTGCTTCTGGCTCTAGAGGGGCTCCTGGAGAGTCTGAAGATGGTGGGCTACCTATCCATGCACGTCCTGCTGCGTGGGAAGGAGCACCTGTGCAGGGGTCTGGTGTCTGTCCTAGAGGGTTGTGGCATCGCCGTCAGCCTGGTGGTTTACTTCACTAACACGGTGGTGAACTTTGCACTGATTGCCACCCAGAACATCTACCTGGCGGCTGTGGGTGTGTGGCAGACGGTGTCCAGTCCGCTGCAGAAGGTGCTGGAGCTCACCCTCACCTTCTTCACCTTCCTGTACAGCAGTCTGGTCGGAACATCTGCCTTTCTATGGTCTCCCTGTAAGCTGCTTCTGGATTTTATCGCCTCCCTTGTCCATATGTTCATCTCCATCTTCATCCTGAACATCTATGGCCTACTGCTTACCATCACCATTGCCCTGTTGACCACCGCCTACCTGAACCCCAGACTGAGCAGACAAGCAGCTGTGCACATTTTGGTTAATGTGAACTCCTTCCCTGCTCTGAGAAGAGTGTATCGGACTTTGTGGCGGCTCTCCTCAGCCCTGTGGAGGAGCCCAGATAATTTGTGGCGTAATTTGCAGCACCTGCGCCGAAGGCTTCGCCACCTCTACCTCCTGGAGAGAAGATTTTGGCTGCAGCTGTCTGATCACAGCAGCTTGGTGGGCCTGGTGCTGAGGACGGCGCTCCAAAGGGACAACGGCAACAGAGTAAGAGGTGACGGCGACGCCGTAGAGGAGCAACGGGCCCCGCCAGATGGAAGAGCCGGAGACGGACCCCAACAGGAGTCGCAAGATCTACCTTCAACTAGTGCAGAAGGATCATTAAAGACGTCGCCATCTTTAGGGAAAGATGGTAAACTTCTGCCTGCTGAAAGTCTGCTCACTCTGTTAAAGGAGCAGGAGGAGAGGAAAAAGTGTGTGATCTGTCAGGACTGCACCAAGACGGTGGTGCTGCTGCCATGCAGACATCTCTGCCTGTGTAGGGACTGCACCAACATCCTCCTGAGGCAGCCGATCTACCAGCAGAACTGCCCTCTGTGCCGTCACATGATCCTCAACACTATGGACGTCTATCTCTGAGACACCGCACTGATTCCATGCAGCGGCGAGCCCCGCAGCCTTAAAGTGTTTAACACCATACAGAGGGATTCAATGGAAAGTTTAGAGATATTCTTTTCCTCAAATTAACATTTCCTAGTTTTTTTTTTTTTGTTTGCTTTTTTGGGTTTTTTTGTCTTCAGTCACTGAAGAAATTGATTTTTATTTTTAAAGGTGCTCTGATATTCAAAAGAATAAAGGACCTCAGAATATAAGCTCTGTTTAGGTGAAAAATAAAAGAGGATTTCAAATTCCCTCCCAGAAAAACTCTTGAATACATTGGTTTCAAATGTTGAATTCTTCAAATGAAGCAGTACAAAAACCAGTAGATAAACAATATTCTATCTCCTCGAATAAATTCTCTTTATATCCGTTTGGTTCCAGAGTTCTTACTCTGTAGTTTTGTTTTGCTAATCTTACCGAAGAATCCATTTTTTTTATTGTCATATTCATCGAAAATCCTTTATGATCCCTTTCTCTCTGTAATCTACTGTGATATATCCATTTTCATTTTAGGAACAGTCATGCATCCTATACTTCATGCAAAGTTGCCTGAATATGATGCTACACGTCTGATCTTCTACATGCACTAAAATCAAAGGTTTAGACAAACCTTCCAGTCATATCTGATTGAAATAAATCTTCATAATTAACAGCTGCATTAAGCTAAGTAAAATAGAATTAAAATCAGATGCTCTACTACCTGCAGTTTTTCTATGAGCAGCATCACTGCTGTTTGGCATTGTGGGAAACAGGAGATGTGTCCAGTTTTCCCAGACATCTTTGGTCTCTTTTTACCAAAATTCAACAATTTTTTTTTTATCTTCCTCTCCTGCTTCACTGAGTCTTAAAATGCCGTGCCAAGCTGTGACACATGAGCCTTTTAACATTTTTTATATTGTTCAACCTTCTGTTTCCCGTCAACCCAGAGCTTTATTTCCTGATGTTCTGTCTATTGTTGGGGCTTTTCCCACTCTTCCATCTGAGGTGTTTTATTACAGTCACCAAATAATCTATAAATGGTTTTTGCTTTCTCCTAAAACTCGGATGAAACAGATTTGTGAAAAAAAAAGAAAAAATAGGACCATAAACTAATGAGGTTTCAGCTTTTTAGCTCGCTCTAGGTGTTCTGTTGTTGCTCTCTAAAATGTTGAGCATTTCAGAGATATGGATCCATTTAAGGTTTACAGGATGTTACTTTGACTCCAGATGTTATTGATTCCAGTGTTATTGATTGTGGGTTTGGTGGGATCAGGGCTGAAACGTGGCCAATTTTCTTCGTTATACAGTCGTAGCTGCTTAGTGTAACAGCCTGATTTAACCCTTGTCTTTATAAGTAAAAGCTCTGAATGTGTCTTGTTAATGAGCCTGTTGTCATCCTAAGATGCTCCTCTCAGGTATTTCATCATGACACTGACGGCATTCCTTGTTAAAGTGGACTGAAAACAACTCACATGACTGTTATCTGTTGCTCTAACCAGAACGATTTCACTGTGTGAACAGTGTGATTTACATGATTGGGATATCTGAATGCAATGTGGGGTGTTTAAAAAGAACAACTGGAAAGTTCATAATAAAACAAGAATCTGAATCTTGAAACTGTCATCTTTTTTTATCAGCCTGTGACATATTTAGAGCTACATGCTCAGACACAAATGTAAGATTTCAACAAATGTTTCAAAACAACTGGTCCTTCCTATCTGTAGATTCTCAGTAAGTAGGAGTCGGGGAGTCTTTTTATGATTTCTACTCTTCTTAAACTAGAAAGTGGAGAAAAAAGCTCCTGATCCAGAGGAAGCTTAGGCTTCCCTGCAGAGTTATATCTCTGAATCTTTTTTTTTTTTTTCAAATGTTGCCATTACAGCTATTGGAGAGCTCAGGCAGATTTTCGGTTTCATTAAAACTTCTGATGCTTGGATCTGAATATTTCCTCTTTTTTGTCATTTTAAAGCTCCTGTTGGATGTTGAGCCTCCACTTGATTCTCATGTCTTTTTCTGCCTCTAACAGGTTTTCTTTCTGCCCAGTATTTAGCTCCACCCATCCTCTCATTAACCCAAACAAGTCTCCCTGTCCCTTCTAATGAAAAGCATTCCTGTAGCATAATGCTGCCACAACCATGTTTTAGCACAAGGAGGGTTTGTTTTTTTGTATACCAGGAAGTTCAAGTCTATTCTTTGACCAGCATACCTCTTTCTAAATATCCACTGTATGACCTATGGTAATCTTAAAAAATAGTTGTAGTAAAGCAGCTAAATGCACATGCAGACCTTCATTTTCAGTTTTAGTTTAAGTTTTAAAACCATTTATGCTTCCCCGTTCATTGATAAAACATTAGTGTCTAGATAGTGTGGAGACTCTTCACTAAGTTCTTGTTCTGCTACACCAGAAACCTTCAAAAGGATGCTCCTTTATCTGATGCCTAAATTTCCTCAGTGATCAGGTTACTCAACCAGCTCCTGCAGGACCTTAGAGGCTAATGTGAAACTAGTGAAAAGTGAGCTTTTAGTGGGACAAAACACCACAACAGCATCTCAATATACTTGGTGGCTGATTTCAAGTCATTAAAACTAACTGTGTGGAAACTCACCAGTTAATTCTTAATGCAGTTACTGCAGCTGAAGAACTCACACTGGAGCCGAATGTGTGAAAAAAAGATGCTGCAGCTCAGTGGTCCAGTGGATTTTAATATAATAAGGGCTTTTTCATGGAAAATAAGTATTTTCATATGAGGGTGTTGTTCTTAGATTGGACATTTTTCTTTCTTTTGGTGCAATGTCTCATAAAAAGCTGTTTTTCTTTGTTGTTCATTTCAAAGTGCCACAGCAGCAAAAAAATAAATAAAATAGTTTCGTCCCATTAGGTTTTAAGCATCCCACTGTGCTCTTAAAATTGTAAGATAAGAACGGGGACTTTCTGGTAAAATCTTGAAGGGTCAGCTATTAGTCAGGATTACAGTGCAATTACTAACTAAAAAAAAAAACATAATAGAGCAATAATCTTAGCTTTGATCTATGACTTCCTAGTGATTTATGAATAAAAACATTTTAAATTAAACACCGGCTTTAATGCTCTGAGATTTTGAAGCTTTTAACAGCTCGGATGGATTCACATATCTCCACAGAGGCGACAGACAGATGAGATCACAGAATCCTTTCACTTGTGAACACATCTGATACCGAGGACAGAGAAACACTTGAGTCTAGAGACGGCCAAGCTTTCATGTCTCCCATCTGCAGAGATAAAGGAATCGCTCTGCTCAAGAATGTGAATATGGAGCTGCAGGAAGGCAGCGGGGCGCGAGAACAGGGGAGGACCAATGATGGTCATTTTTTTTTTTTTTTTTTCATAGACGTGACAACATTTCAAAGGCTTGTGGTTCTAATCATTCTGGTTCCCTTTAAACACAACGCTAACATCATGAAGGACGTTTACAGCAATACAGTTATCGCCTTAGAAGACCAAACTGACTGGATCTAAATCCTGTTGGTGTTGTTAAAGCACACAGCTGATTGATTATTTATCAACTCTTTAAGCAATCGTTGACTCAGCAAACCCTCAGTGATGAAAAGCAGCCGAGTGGCTTTAGTCCATCATCAGCAACTTTAACAGAAGAGGAAGTTTGGTGTTAGGAGAACAGCAGGAAGCAGCAACGACTTAAGAGATGTTTATACCTCAGGGATTCAACCTCTACCCTTTGACTTCTGTTTTTGGATGGGAACTTTGTGGGAAATCTTAGTCACACTCATCAGGATCTGTTTTTATTTTTTAAGAATTGTTTACCACTGACATAGTTTCTGCATCTAACTGAACCTTGTTTAAACCAGTTTAAACTGAGTTTCTGCCCAGTTTAAATGAATCCATAACATCCGATTGTATCAGGGATGGTTAATAAAATATCATTGCATGAATGTGCTGGGAAATACTATAGAACATTAAAGGGTGACTTTGAACTGTTGAAATTCTTTAACTTTATTTCATTTCAACAGCTAGCTGGTTGAAACTATAATCTAACGTCCTAACAGGACAATAATCCCAAACATCATCCTCACTCTATAGAATCCCTGTTTTTGACAAACTGTCTCTGCAGAAATGCTGCAGGTTAGCTTGCATTTCTTTTCAGTTTTCCAGCATGGGTAACCTAAAAGTGGATTACATCTATATGTAAAGGCTTGATGTTATTTGATAAATCCTGCAGGCACAACCTCTTTGTTGAAGCCTTAATTTCTGTTTATCAAAAGATAACATTTCCATAAAATGTTTGTTTGGTTTCCATCTTTAACAATTTAGACTTTAAAGTATGAACAAATATGGTGCCAAATAACTGTAGAATTTAAAGAGAATTTAAATCATAAAACTCACATCAAATATAAATAATAAAAATCCCTGTTCACCACTTATAAAAAAATTATAATTGTATTCGTAGACAGATTAAAAACACACTTAAAATACATAGAAATATTTGGAATAGCATCTGATGCTACTCTTTTAGGCAAACCAAGCCACATGTGGGTTGATTTAAATTTAAAAAGCCAAATTTAAAACATTTTGAGTAAAAAAGAAATGTAACTTTTTCTGCTTACAGTTTCCCTGCTAATGGGAGCCCTCTGTAATGCCACTTTTCAAATCACTTGAAACCAAAACGTGACTCCAGCTTCACACTGATGTTTTCAGGAGCTTTCACTTCAGGCCAGGAATTTACTTTTTGACTAAACAATAAAAAAAAAAACAAAAAAAACAAATTCCTTCGTTTAGGGTAACAATTTAGGTCTGCAATCTATTTGTTTTTCCTCTGAACTTGTCTGCATTGCAGATCAGGTCACATGGGATCTATACTGACCTCATTAAATCATGTTTATGGGATTAATCCAGTTTAAGGTGATGTTAAACTAATGATTTAGTAAATAAATACCTGGTGCTGGTTAAAGAAAACAGTTTGGCTTCATTAGTTAATCACAGAAAACATTTCAACATAAAAACACTGAATACAAGATATTATTTCTGTGCTTCTCTCCTACCTCTGCATTTATGTTCTCATGTGCTTCTAGATAAAATATTTCTGAAGGTAATAAGATTTCGATATTGAGCCTCATTAGGAAATTGTGACAATAAGAATCTGATTTATACATGTTGAGATGTTTTTTGAGGGAGAAATTACAGGGAAATCCATTGGCTGAAGCTTCTTATTCATGTTTCTGCTGCATTTTAAAGCTCCTTTAAACATTTACATATATTATAGTCTCACTGTTTTCATGCATTTAAAACAAGTTGGGAGAGTTGGAGAGGTCATCTTCCTGACCCGTCTGCTTAATGGTAAAGCTGCCTGACAAATATGAAAATATTTTCCTAAAATTCTAATTTACAGTCATTTATATGTATGTTATTACAGCTATTTGACATTTAACCCTTCGGCTTATCAACTATTTCTTTAAAAATGCATAGAATCGCCTCTTCTTTTTTTCTAAAGGTATCTAAATACAAAACTTGCTGAAAAGAAAACTGTTCATGTCTCCTTTTGTCAAACTTTTTTTCAATGTATCTGGCAATGCTTCATTGATTGACAGTACTAAAAATAACCACATAAATTGATATTCATCAATCACAATTTAATGTAGCGAGATTTTGTTTTGAACTTGTGCTGAAATATTAATCATAAAGTCACAAATATCTGTTTTGTTTATGTCTAGACAAGCGTGATGATGATTGCCCTTTCTGCATCAAGCGTTTTAGCTGCTGAGCAGTGGTACAATACTGCCACCTGCTGAATAAAGCAGCAAGCTGTTAACAAGTCAACTCCACGGAGAGTGGGAAGGAAAGATAAACGACTCCCCACTACAGTCAAATTAAATGCTTCCCCATGAGGCTTGTTTGTCAGACTAAATGTATCTTTTAAAATCAGCTTTGAAACAGCTGTTAAACACACTCTACATCAAGACTAGATTTCTATATTAAAAATGTTTTTGTTTTTCTGTTTGAAAGGAGGGGGACTGGTATGTTATCGTAAATCTTATGTTTTCCATAAATGTAGGTAGATATGCACCATGATTTACTGTCTGTCTTTAATCACTGAGGTAATGAAAAAAATGAAGTTTTAGATCTAATGTTTGCCCAGGGTGATCTGAGGTCGCCATCTGTTGACGCATGAAATATCAGTAAGTGTGGGTTCATTTTCTCGTGAAGGAATGTCTCCATGGCTTAAGTTTACATTTTGTCTCCTTCTTTGTCCTGAGATACATTTACTATGGGCAGGAAAAGTATTTTTTTTTTAAACTTCCCTTTTGGAACTACAGAGATGCATAGTGGTGGAAAACTCTTACCTTGAGGACACCATCCACCCAATGAAGCTTGGTGACTCAGAGCTCACAGGTTTGCTGAGTTAGAACCACGGTAGGAGCTACTGCTACTTTCAACTCTGTACATTTCCCTCCTACTTAGATAGAAGACTTAGACCAGGGCTTTGTTGCTTTGTGTGTGTTTGTCTGCTTGAGCCAGTTCTTCTGTGGGTTTCTTCCTGTTAAAGGGGAGTTTTAAGCTTGACTGATGACAAACAATAATAGAAAAAAATCAGTATGTAAATAAAGAATAATGAGAAGAAGAAAGTTTCCCAATAAATCAAAGCAACTGAAATACTTTGAAAAGCTAAAGCTGGCAAAGATGTTTATGAGCAGAAACCTCAGGATTATTACGTAAGGGCACCGATTAATATAATTTAAGACCATGCAGCTGGTGGTTGGTTTGTCATTCAGTCTCATACATAAACGGTTTGTGATGGTAATATTCAGCTTTAAGGAAATCTGATTCCAGTATCTTTGAGGTTCTTTCCTGAGTTGACTGTGAGCCGGTTATTTATAAAAACAGGTTGTCTTTTCATCTTTTATACCCCTAGATTTTAATCCAGGAGTTAAAGTCTCACCTTACACCCATCCTGGCCTGAACTTCAGGCAATGATGTGACATTTCCACAGAAATTTGTAGGCTGTGAACCAATGGAAATAAGTGACTAATGCCAAAGAAAGATTGATTAAGTTCCTTTTGGCCCAGGAGGAAATTATTATGAGCACATATTTCTACCTAAATTATGGGTGGGAGAGTGGAAGAGAGAAATCAGGATAATATTTACCTGGTGTCATGTATGTTCACAGCATGAATACACTTTATTAGAGTTATCGATCTACATAAACAGTTATCTATTAATAGAAATGTTGTTTGCTGCTGGGAAGAGACAGAAAAAGGATTTACGTCAAACAGCTGGCAGTGTTGAAATGCATCTATGAGTCCAGGAAGTTATGGTGAAATGGTGGAATCATTAAAAACAGGAGAAAGCAGAGTAAATCCAGTGGAAAATGTACTTTCTCAGTCCTCTGCTTTTAGTAATAAAACTCAGAGAGAATTATTTCTGATCTTCTTAATGGAAAATATCACATTAAAATTGACTAGTTGTTGATCAGATGTAACAAGTATCTTCAACTTAAATGTAATAGTTTTTATATGATTTAATTTTAACATGACTTCGCAACATGAGTCAAATTGTACAGTTATCCTTAAATAATTATAATTTAAGCATTGGTTCTATATTATGATATTTTGTCACAAGGATATTTATATTTTAAGTTGATCATCTGGAAAATCAATAGGATGGCTTGATGGAGTGTTTTCAGAGGCTCAAGTTGAGATAACGAATGTCTGACTGGGGATTTCTCTCTAAATAGGACATTTTAGAAAGCTGAAAAACTCTGTGACAGTCGCACTGAATGCTTCGCATTGACAAGTGTCACGATGCATCTGCTGCTACTTTTGGATATGCAGCCTGTAGACCTCCATTTTGCCTTTAGTCTTCTCAAGTCTTTCAAGTTGTATAGAATCCACCATCTTGAAATGCCAAACATCAGTAAATCTAATGTAGAATCAACAAACAAAGAGCCCCGTAGGCCACAGTTTAATGCTACCAAAGTTGTGGGAACAGTTTGGTAAAGGCTTTTCCCTTTTTTAACTCTGCACCAGAGCACAGAGAAAGGACCATGATGATATGGAGGTTGTTGTAGAGATGATCCCAACTTTGGAAAGTACCTTTTGGACACAAAGCTCTGTTTAATACAAGTCACATTGCTGTTCTACATAGTCTAACAAAAAACATAAAATGCACAATAAAATTATGAAAAATAGAGAGATTGATTTTTATTTGTTGTTTAAATCCCTCCACAGAGTCAATGGTTCAGGAGCCACATGATGCAGACCCCTTCGTTTTAAGCAATGATATTCTGGGCTCATCACCGGTTAAGCAGCTGTGTGTTTGGTTTAAAGCTGAGACAAATAATCAGGAGCCTGGTCATACATAGAGCCCTATAGGTAAGAGGAAGAGCTTAAAACCAAATTTTTTAACAATGATGATACGAGTTTGTTTTCTAGATTTAAAGTCAAACCACTGCGCTTTGAATAGCTTGAAGTCAGGAAAATGATTATTAGTCCAGACCTCTCTAGGTCCACTGGTATGGTGGACCTAGAGAGTCACTGAAGAAGAGAAATAAAGATTTAAAATGTAATATTTAAATCATGCAATATGTAAACCAATTTGAAAAGCATTTTCTTATTACATATTTTGAGCTGAATTATCAGAGAGGAATTGTAAATTGCCTTTCTTAATTGTTATAAATACTTTTCCTAATTGCACATTTAAAAACATAATACCTTATTCCATTTTCTTTTTCAAATTCCATTTTCAAATCCTTTTGGAAATTACATTTTCTTTTTTGCTTTACCTGCTCGTTTTAATATTCCCATGACCCATCTGGTCCTATACATTTTCATAACGGTTCTCTTTTTGTAAACAGCTCTCTTATTGGTCCACTTTGTTCACAAAACAACCCACAAGGGTTGGAAAAGGGGGATTTGAAAATGCAAAGTGAAAAAAATGAAACTGGAATAATGATTAACATTTTTAATGTGGGAATAGGAACGATATTTATACTCAGATTTATGAATTTTGGTTTTTAAATTTCAATTTAGAAATTGGATTTGAAAATAAATTTTGAATCCCAGTATTTAATAATGGGTTAATGAATACAAAATTACAATTCCTTTTTAAAAGTCCCTTTAAAAAGTGCAATAGAAAATGCATTTTAATTGCATGATTTAAATGATACATTGGAAATTGATGTTTTTCTTTTTCAGCACCTCTCTAGGTCCTCCATTTAAAAGGTCATTATAGAAGCCTTGATAAGATGATAAAAGGGAAAAAAACTAACGAGGCCAAAACTGACGCTTGTGGAACCTCTTAGTTAGATCAGCAGAGTAAAAAAGTATCTTCCATTAAGTCAAGCTGAACTTTTGTTTTATAACCTTGAAATAGAGCTAAACAGACTGAGAACTCGTCCTGCTGTGTTTAGGCTATCTTATAGTGACTCGGAAAAATGTTTCTATCACTTTCTCACCTATAGTCTGGCCAAAAATGTGACATTTAAAAAGCTTTTTATGTGGTCTACAGATTTATTAATGTTGCACCATGCAGTGCAGTGATGACAGGACAGCTACTTGAATTTAAGGCTGGGGTCTTTCCAGAAGCCAATGTGCAACATCTGTGAGAAGAAATAAATGTCACTGATTTAAGTCCTTAGCAGATTCAGAACAAACACAACCATTCAGCGTCTGTGACACATCAGCTGTAGATATATACAAGTTAAACACTGAAATACTGCAGCTGTTGCAGCCAATTCCTTTACCTTTATACACAGCTCCTCGACCGCAAAAAGCAATAAGGGAAAGGCTAAAGGGGTTTGTTTTTCATCTGCCTCTGTGGGATTGCTCTATGAGTGTTTTACAGACACATCATGCAAAAACAGCAGAGTTTTTCCAGTCTGAGTAGACAAGGAAGCCAGTGAAAATGCTGTCAGTCTTGGTGCTAGAATAAAATCCATTGTACTCTGTAAGAGCCACCTGGACCCACACCTGGTCGCTGGGGACGAGGTGCAGCAGTGAGCCACCGGACAGAGATGCCGGTTTGGGCCAGTTGCCATAAAACTGAAAGTAAGACGCCACAGCATGTCCGTTCTTCATCAGGTCAAACTGCAGGCTTGCGCGGTACACAGTGGCGTGGACTGCAAAGTAGTAGACTCCAGGGACTTTGCAGGTAAAGCGTCCCGTCTCTGTGTTGTAATCACCCTGTTCATTAAGGAGTATAGTGTCAAAGATGACGGCATCTCCAACATTTAGAGGTAAAGAGTGACCCTGAGACAGTTTGACACTGAAAGCTGATTTAGGAGCCACTGCACACTCTCCTGGCTGCCCCCTCTCCCCTTTTTCTCCAGGGTAACCTTTGTCTCCAGTTAGGCCTCGCAATCCTGTCTCACCTGGAAAGGAAGAGGAGAATAATCACAAAAAGCAGAGCCTTACAGAAATCCTCAAAACTCCCTCACAAAACATTATGTAGCAGAATTAGGGGAGACTGGAGATGGTTGAAACTATTTTTTTCTTTTCTCTCAACTCCTCCTGGACCATCAGGCCCAAACCAACCATTTCTTACATATCAAACCCATAAGAATGCGTTGCTACCAAGGTCTTCCCTGAGGGTTACCTGGGATAAAAAAAAAACCTTGTTTATGTAACATTTCATAAATCTATTTAATAACACTAATCAAGCTTTGTATTTAGTGAGCACACTATTTGTAAAACAGTAAACTGCAACATTGGACTCTCGTAAAAGTCCACATAAAAGACATCCTAAAATGAAAAAAACTTTGAAACTTTTAAAATTAAATTATTTACGATCCCAAATTAACCTGGCAAACATAATTGACCCAGATGATTAAAACTTCCCAAAACAGAGTTTTCTATATATGTGTGTATATTTTAAAAAACAATGGAGCACAGATTTCTTAGTTGTTTCTTAGCTTTCTTAAAAATGTATGGACCTGTTAATGGACATCCAAATGATTATAATCCAACAACTGCCTCTCAGACTTTCTGGATTATCAGTAGTTCAGGGAAAGTTGCAGTTGTCATCTATGACAGAACAGAATGTGCTTGAAAGACACACAGATTTTAGCACATGCTCCTCATGTAACTTTGAAGGACACTAAAAGATTTCATCTTTCACGCAGTATGACAAAAATGCACCACATTTAAATATCAATATAACATGTTTTTGTTCCAACTGTCCTGTGTTGTCCTTTCCTCTCCTATTTATACATTTCAAAATGTTTGACATTGTGTCATGGTTCAGCCTAAATCTTTAATGTTTTTCTTTTTTTAACTGGGATTTGTTGGCAGAATAACAATAGAGTATGCAAAATAACACTAATAATAATAATTGTGATTCAAGTAAGCAACGTCTAATTGTTTCAGTATTCATAGGTGTCAGGATGAGTGTAGTTTTGTAGAGAACTGAAATGCAGAGACGGAATCTAAGATAGTTTCTTGCAGATTTAATAATTAGAGTGATGGTTACGGAAGCACAAAGGGGCTTCAGGAGGGAATGAAGAGAATCCAGCAAAGACTAACTGCAGAGAAAGAGTATATATGGCAAACAGAACAATGAATGGAGTGATAAACCGATTGGAAGCAGGTGTGGACAGAAGTAACTAGAAGGGAGCTAGTGAGGCAAGGAGAGTGGCACAAGGCGGCAACAGCGAGAAACCAAGAAATAGAACGGGACTTAAATATTACTAGAAAACAACTTAAATGACACTAAATGGAAATGAAACTAATGACTTAGAGAACAAAGAATGACCTAAATCAAAGTGTAACTTAAAACCCAAAGTGCAAACTTGAACAGAACCAAAAATCCAAATCACCAGATCATGACAATAGAGAACTGTAGACCCTCTGCAAATGATCATTTGCATTTTCTTTTTTAGTCCATCCAAATTTGGTTTTCACACATTGGATGTTATTTCTAACCGTTGATTCAAAGCGCTCCGCTCTGAGTCATGTTTTGAATAACTTGTCCTATTGAGATTTTCAGACAGATGCAATTTGACCAGCATGCACAGCATCTACTGCTTTGCTCTAAAAATAAAGGGCCCCTGTTTTCATAGGTGTGTTCTTACTGTGCAAACATTACACTGCTGGGTTTTTTTTTTTTGACCGCCTTCGATCAATGATTTAATTACACTGAATAAGCTGCAGGCTTTTCATAATGGCTGGCTCTGTTGTACTCTACAGCTTCCTGTTATGATCATTCACTATGTAGAAATATAAAATACAAAGCAAATCAAAATACAATGTTCTATACATTTAAATGATCTGGAAAGTGTGATGAGCATCTGTGGTTGTGATAGACAGAGATAAGTACCTGGATCCCCCCTGTCCCCCTTCTGCCCTTTCTCTCCTGGAGCAGCGTCCCTCCCATCTCTTCCATCTCTTCCCGGCTGACCAGGACTGCCATGAACCCCAGGAGAGCCTGGGATGCCAGGGTGGCCAGTGCACAGACTGGGAGGGATTTTATTGTCTTCCAACTGGCTGGAAAAACAGACTTGTAGAACGATGAGGGAATATAACAAGGCAAACAGGCGGAGTGAGGTCATTGCACTGGAGAGGCTAAAGAGAAAAGGAAAAGTACAGTTTTAATCAAAAATATGAGAGCTTTCAGACAAATTCCAAAAATATATAGACAAAATAACCAGAGAAAATATTTAATTGTAAATAAAATATTATGATAATAATAGCAGGAGGGAGCATGTGTGTATAACCCATCAACATGTCAGATAGTTTGAAACTGAAACTTTATTGGCTCCTCATTAATCATCGTTACAACAACACAGATGAAAAATGTAGAAGATTCTTCTTAATGAATTATGCTGACCTCCAACTGTCTACTAAAAAGAGCTGCTGGGAAGCGTTTCCTAGAAAACAAACCCAAATCACAAGAGGTTTATTATTAAAAGAGATCATTTTTGGGGGGAGAGACGAAATCTTGAGCATGTGGTTAGTATCGTGGTGTGGGTTCCTGGTTTGTATCTGTGGCTGTAAAACCCAACAACTAAAAGATGAGTGAATCATTCAATCCTCTATACAACCTACTGCTCGGGATCTTTGGTTGCAGGTTATCAATAGATTACACCCTAAAAACACCAGCAGCTCTTAGCAGAACTAGCACTCAAGGGGAAATTTGGACTGAGAGTTTTTGGAGAACAGGAGGAAACAGAAAGAGTCCCAAAGTAGGTTCTGACCTGGATTTAAACCCGGAAATTACAATGTGCAGCTGTTGGCAAATATATTGGACCAGATATTGTATTTCTATTTATTATTCCCTTTTGCAGCACAAAGCAAATCTAATTAAAAAACAAACAAGAGAAAAATCAGTTATACATCCTAAATCTAATACAGGAGATTTATAAGTCATTTTGTATTAAACATCCTATAAACCAGAATCCAAACATGTTTGACTATTAGGATATGACAAAATAAAAGTTCAGAATTTCTATTTTGTACTTTTGTTTGTGGATAGATATGAAGCAATCCTCAGCAGAGCCAAAAATGCTGCACAGGAGATTTCAGTCTTCTTGCTTTGCTGACACAAAACCTTTCAGAACCACATTATGCTGCCATCACAGCCTTACAGTCTTAGTGGGTTTATGTCTCTGCCAGGTTCTTATTTCTTGACACGGCATCTTAATTTTATAGGTCTTGGTTCAGACTGAGCTTTTCTTCAGATGATTAGGTTTTGTTGTAAACTGTTGTAATGTAGCTCTGTCTGTTGGTTTAGGATTGTTGTCCTACTGGAAAGGGAACCTCTGTCCAGTCTAAAGTCTTTTTACACAATAAAGTAAGCATGAGGTATTTTAAGAAAAGACTCAAAATGGTTATTATTCAAAAGTATAAGGATGATTATATAGGTTAAACTTCATCATACTCCTTTTCAGACTCACCACCAATAATTGATGTATATTTATATGTATTTTAATATGTAAATTGATAGTAAGGTATCGTACTCGCACTTAAAGTTTCTCTCTTGGGTTAATCTATGGTTTCCTCATCGTTTACCTTTTATTCGGACCAGTTTCCCTTCCCCCCTGTAAAGAAAAGCTTCCCATCAGAATCTTGTTGACCCCATCATGTGTATGTGTCTCCTGCACTGCTAATGTTGAATACGCGATAATGATAACTGTCAGGTTGTCCCAGCTTAGCTGTGGATCTTCCAGAGTTTTGATGGGAACCTCAAATATTTGATCTTTATGATGCTGTTTGTATTAATTCATCTTATCTAATAACCCCTGAGACCTTTAACAAGAAGGCTTTTTTTTCATTTTTTTACTAAAGTACTCCATTAACTACAGCTGCAATTGGGTCCTTCGCTTAACGGCTGAACATGAGAAGGGACTAATGCTTTAGCGTTGTACCATACATTTTCCAGTGAGGGAAGAAGGTTAGTTTTAGATTAGAAGTCTGTAGGATTTAGAGGAAAAGTCTAAATTGCTCAAACAGCATGTTTACCTCCTGAAATATGGATGTTTTATTCAGAACATCTGTGCACAAAAAAGCATTAAGGGAGACTAAACTGAAGAGAAACAGTGGAGGAAAAAATGAGGGTGGGACGAAGAATCACACGTCAGCATTCCTGGCACCAGTAGAGCTCAGACAAGAGGACAAACACTGGAGAATTGCAGCAGCTGTAGACCCCAGATAATTAGAAATAGGAATGTTTCTAATAAAATCAAAAAAGGGATTTTAACACACATCGATCTTGAATATAGTGTTCATTGCAAAAGCATTCGATTCATTAACCTAATTTAAATACAACAACTGATAAAGGTTGAATGTTTCCACTCAGAGGAGCAGATTTGGAAGAATAGTAAAATGAGTATCAGTCCAGCAGTGGTCCAGAGAGTACAAACAGAGAAAATATTGCATTTCTGTTTGTTTGAATCATTTTTAACATAAGTTTACAATAAACAATGGAAATAAGGCCCAATACAGACTATTTAAAGAGTACTAAACAAAGAGATTTGATTACATGAGACTTCTATGCTAATTCAACAAAAGATTTAACTTTTAACACTTGTAATAAATCTGAACCAAAGTACATGGGTATAGAGTGGTTTGATTACAAGGTCAGAATGGAAAGGAGGTGGTATATGGAAACGGAGATATTTAAACCAACATATGAGGAGCTGAGAACGACTCAAAATACTGTAATAGAACCTAAGAATAACTCAGCATAACTAAAAGTGATTCAATGCAAATAATAGTTGTAAAAACACAGATAAACATACAAGAAACAAAACTCTCTGCTGTAAATCAAAGTATATTTTAAGAAATGTTTTATATTAAGGATAAAGAATACAGGAAGGGATCTCTGAAGGTATTTGATCGATGTGTGTTAAAATCCCTTTTTTGATTTTATTAGAAACATGTTTCTTTTTATTCGGACATTGGGGGGCTTGTTATGAGTATGTGAACATAATAATACCATCATTTGAGCTCTCTGAGCTAAAAATGAGCATATATTTACACTTTATAGCAAAACAGAAATCACATAAACAGCTTTTTTTTTTGTTTTTTGTTTTTTTTTTGTTTTTTTAAAAAAAACATAAACAGCTTTTAAAAAGGAACAATCAAGTTTCCCCCTTTGCTGCTGGATGCATTGAATATTAATAGATCTTCAGTTTACATCACCATCATTCACCTTGCTGATTTGTTGCTAGTTTAAGATTCTAAAAGCAAATCAACCTTACCGAGGTTCAGTGCAATCTTGCTGCTTCAGATGATGTTTGTGTGTTGAAGAGAAAAAACACACAAAAAAAGTCCTTCTCTAGACCTGAGAGTTTGGCTGGGAAAAACTGAAAGGAAATGATGATGAGATCCAATTAGAAAACTGGGGTCAGTGGGAGAGGTGGAGCCTGGGTGGGGAGGAGAAGGAGGAAAATATTTCATGTCTATTCGGGACAAACGCACGAGAAAGCTCCTCACAAGGATATGCATTTTGGCTCATTATAGCCAGAGGATTTTAGACATCATAAATGGAAGACAAAGTAAAAAGGTACAAGAAAAGGGATGGATGTTTTGTAAAATTTCTTTTTAAAAGTAAAAATCCAAAAAGTTCCTCTGACTAAACTTCTCAGTTATAGCTACAAGTCATTTGGAGCATGTCTGTAACACTTTTGCCCATCTAGAAGTTAAACTTTTGCCCCATACTTATTCGTAAAAGACTCACGTTCTGTTAGTTTTTAAGGAGGACCTCAGTTAAGGAAATTTCTTTAAGTGTGTCTCATTCCCATTTGAACTAAACCCCTCTGTTGTAACTGTTTGTAGGATTAAGGTGTCGAACTTAACAGGTTTTTCTTTAGGGTTGGTCTGAATCAAATCTCCAGCTCCTCTTCCATGAACTCTGGTCAGCTTTCACTGCCCCACATTTTGCCAGGGGGTCAAAAAGCTTAGTGATGGTCTTGTTTGACCAAAGCAGCCTCTGCTTGTAGATATTTGTAGAATGTCCGACTAATAGCTTTTATGACGATAGTCTTAAGAGTTTTGGACCTCTGCAGCTCCTCCAGAGTGGTCTGGAACATCTTGATGGCCTCTTTGAATGATGCTCTCCTTGCAGTGTGTCAGTTTGGGTGGACACTCGTGTTTTTAGAGGTTTATCATTGTCCCATACTCTCCACTTTCTGAAGATGGCTTGATGAGATCTCAATCAGATCTGTAAAGCTGGGATTGACATCTGACCTCTCTGCCACTTTTTAGTCTTCATGTTACGAATCAAAATAGAAGGAGCTGAAACTTACAGTTTTTAATTTTTCTTAAATAAAAAGCATGTATGGTTTTTAATTATTTAAGATAATAGCATTTATGTTCTAATTTGTGTCCGTTTTACACATAAAATCCTCATTTTAATCATGATTGTGGTTGTAGCCATAAAGAATAGTTTTGTGAAACATTGAATATTCCCCAACTGTAAAACACAGTGTAGAGAAGAATACATGCTTAGTATGAAGAAAAGGGTAAGGGAAGGATTGTGAGCTAAAGAGGGGAGGGTGATAAACAGAGGAATAGTTGAGACGTTGCCTAATGAAGATGGGGAAAGCATTCAGATGTTGACCACAGAGAATTCACAGGGCTGTGGTCAAAGCAGATTTTTCCCACAATGCACTGCTGCAGATGTTCTCAGAGTTTCATGATACACGAAGACGGTTCTTTGAGAGGAAAACAGAGAAAAGAGGAGAGTATGAAACATACACACACTTTCCTCTCTGCTAAGCAATTTGTTTGGAGTAGATGATATCTCCCAAACTAAAACCTTTCCCTAGTGCTGCAGGACTTGGAACATAATCCTCTTTTCCACATGTAATCCTTCAGAGGTGGCGTGAAGTTGATAAAGAACGAGTCCCTACTATCTTCCTGGGGCTGAAGCTGAACTTTTGACTGGTTTCAGTTCACAGGCCAATAAAAACATTTGTTTGCTTTTATCATCCAGCTCAACTCCCCGCCAAAAAAAGCAGACTGATGCCAAATCTGGAGGCGCTGAAAGATGAAAGAATATTGAGCTAAAGAACAGAAGGGAGTCTGCAGTTTGGCTTATTTGTTTATTTAAGCAGTGATGGGGTTTTTTTCTCTTGCTGAGCTAAACATGTTAAAATAAGTCTGATTTACTGCTGATGCAGAACAGTATGGATGTTTTAAGAAATCCAATTTCTTCATCACATTGATATAACATTGATATATTAAGATGAAATTGGAAGAAAAACGTTTTAATTCAGTCAACTTCTTTTGAATATGTGAAAAAGAAATACTCTGCTTTCTGTTGTCATATTACTTTACCCTTCATCCTATTTACTAAATTATCCTGAATATTAATTCTCCTCAATCTCTGCATTAAGGAGCTGCTCCTCTTATAATAATTGATCTGAATTGAGATGTAGCTTTTGGTTTAGTTAGGCTCGTCCCTTATTTCCACATTGCCCAATATCTATGTTCGATCTGGTGCATGTTAACTGGCCATCAGGGCAGATGCACGTTTTTTGTCTGTCATAATTGAATTCAGTATGAATGAGCTGGATAGTGTAAATGACAAATGTCCTGTAGTTGTACAGTTACTGGGTTATTTGGCCAGATGTACCATTTAAATTGAGAAATTACTTTAGGAACTGAGGACACAGCTTCTAGTCTCTAAATAAAAGTCTTATATCGTAACATGTGGGAGCAGTAAGGAAAAGGACCTCAGTGAATACATGGGTCTGCTTCATGTTCCAACAGAAAGTGTGGTTTTTTGGGAATGTGGTGGGCTGGCAGCTCTCTCACACATCAGCAGAAAGTCCTTTGAATTCCCGTCACCAGGCTGCAGGCAGGATCCTTATGAGCAAACTCCTGCTGAGGGCCTGAGCTGCAACCCAAGTTAGGACATGGATTTAATCAGAACCACCAGCCTCAGTACTGTTAGGCTTTCAGGAAGAATCAGAGCATGTACAGCTAATTTTAGCAAAAGAGATAGTTTATGTCACTTTAAGTGGGTGTTTGGGAAACAGGCGCTAAACTTGGCTTTTACTTGATTCTTAAGAGCACGTAGAAACTATTTTCTAGATTATTTAGGAAATCTTAAGACCCCTTTATAGGAACTCGGTTTTTTAAAACCTGTTTCTTAAGACTTTCTTTATAACACTAGGAACTTGTTTTTTTCATAGTTAACAAGTATAATTAAAACATCTCCAGTCTATGGCAACCCAATGTATAAACCATTCTAGAAGATATTGTTTTCTGTTGTTTTTTTTCTAACAGTGTGTGTGCTTTTCTTTCCAGACTTTCTACATTTGCTTTAGTCAGAACTTTATTTAAACAGCTTGAAATGAAAACGTACCATTTTCCATCCCAGTTCAAATTTAGTAAATTATAAAAACAGATTCTATACCTTTCCAGAATGTACAGTTGTGGTTAAAAGTTTACATACCGTTGTAAAAAGCATAATGTCATGGCTGTCTTGAGTTTCCAATAAGTTCTATAAGTCTTATTTTTCTGTGATAGAGGGATCGGAACACATACTTATTATGGGTCATTTTCAGCAGACCCATAATAAATTTATGAAAGAACCAAACTTTATGAATGTTTTTTGTGACAAACAAGTATGT
>JAUZNJ010057608.1:0-28646 GCA_034780135.1 Jordanella pulchra
ATCTAATCTAATCTAATCTAATCTAATCTAATCTAATCTAATCTAATCTAATCTAATTAAGAATGACAATGTTATTGCATTTGATTAATTAAAATTATTTTATATAAATGCAAGCTTTAAGAATTTTCAGGTTTACTCTATAGAAGTGCAAAAGAACAATGACCAGTGTATAATTATGTTAACATGGTTATAGTCTGATGCTATGATTTCAGTCTTTTCTTTATGTTTAAATTAGGTTTGTTCATAAATCCATCTGAGTAAATAACCAATTATCTATGATTGCTGTTAAGTTCAGTAAATATGATATTAGGCCCTACAGATACATAACAACTTCCCAACTAACCCTAACCATCTAAAGGTGAATCGTTGCTGATGAGTCTGATAACTTTGTAAACATTCACAGGAGGTTATTGTCTCATGGTTAAGAAAGTTTTCAGTGATTTAGCTGTATAGTGTTTTAATCAATGAATAAATCAAATCTTTATGATCCTGCATTTTGTAAATAGAATAATAATAAATAACAAAAAAACATTTTTTTACACTTGAGAAATGACCTTTAGATGTAGTTCAGCTGGTGAAAATGCTGCTGTTTTAGACCTAACAACTCACTTTTCATACCCTGCAAGTTCAACCTGCAGAATATGTAGCCCTGGTAATGTACAAAGTCTGAAAATACGTGGAAAATCAGCCTATTAAAAAAAAAGCTGATCATCTATTGCTTCCAATGTTTGTAATTTGTTATTTTATCTTCAACTTTTCAACAGATCGCCAAACACGGCCTATAATTTTACTGATAACTCACCATTCATTTTGACTCATGTAATCTAATGTTCCTACTCTGTGATTCGTCTTTTCTAACAATCGACTGTTTCAGGGAAACAAGCATTATCTATATCTACATGCCAGGACACCTCTCCAGGTTAATCACCTCCTCTGCTCCACAGGAACATCACTCTTCGTACCTGTGTGTAACAGTATCCCTCAGGCATCTACTTTGTCTGTGTTATATATCTGACAGACTACAGCCACTTTTGGCTGCTTCAGCTTCACCACCCTATGATGTATGAGGCAGACCTTCTCCAGTTTCCAGCGGCAGTCGTTCAAATCGGATGTCTCGGGGATGGTGCAGAAACCACTTGGCCTTTCTGTGAACTTGGAGCCTTGTCTCCTTCTCGGTCTGCCGCATTCCCTTCATGCAAAGCCAAAGCAGAAACAAGTCATCCGAGCTGGGCTACAGTTTCAACATGCAACCTTGAACTATCATCTGGAGCCATGCAGACACAACAGTGGAAACAGGAGTGGGTTTGTGTCACCAAACAAAAGCCTCAAGGATAATCTGTCCAAGTGTTGGATTCATATGACAGTTTCCTGTTTTCCACCCCGTATGATGGGGATTAGTTTTAGTACTTTAGACTAATGAAAGCAGATGGTTTATTTACAGAGACCTGAAGACTAAAATACCAAAACATGACTAAGCATTGAAGGCTAATATGCAGACAGCATGTGTCTTAGAAGCTGCAAGCATCAACTCCAACCTAGTCTAAAATGTAGAGAGAGATTGAAAAAATGAAGTTTAGCTCTTTAAAAGCTTCACACTGGCTTTGTCTGAACTCATTGCAGTGCTTTAGTAGGGTTAGCTAAACATGAATCCTGCATCAATAGCTGATTATTGTCTAAATTACGATGATTGATTTTGATGTTCAGGTTTTCATTTTGTGGTTTAGTTTAAACAGTTTCTGATTATCTTTTACTTTATTTGTTGCTCCTTGTTTGTCTGTTTTATTCTCTAATGATCCATTTTAGTTTCCTGCCTCCACACTACACACCAGTCCAGGTCTCAGTATCCACCAGCGGAAATCTACTCTCTGAACTCTGGATAACACCCAGATTTACTCTCAACTAAGATAAGGTTCCGAAAATAACCAGTCCAGGAAGGAAACCAGAAGATCTCCTCATTAACACTCTTTAGGCTTGAAGTTAAATGTAGTCCTTCCAGAGGGATCTGGGCCCAGTGAAGCATTAGTGGAAAACCTCCAATAGAAGACATCTTCAAGATATAAGCATGAACGACCTCAAATAAACTCCTTTTAATACAAACGAGTAGAAATTTCACTTGAACCTGCACTGGTGGCAAACTCATTAACTTATATCTAGGATTTGGTTCAGCCGCCGTTTGTAAAACCTGTTCAGGATGCTTTCATCAAATAATTTCTTCTTTTCATTATGATCCAAAGCCGAATGCCATAGATAAACAATACAATATGCAAAATTCACAAATTCACAAATACTTGACAGGGTAGGCTTGGTTTAGGCTATCCCATACAGAACAACTGACTTTGTGAAAGAATGTGTAGACAATGTGTGTACAAAGCAGCATCATATAATTCATGTTTTAAAAGCTAATTCTTCTCAAATTGAAAGAACCCCCTCAGCTCATAAAATGTTCCCTTTACAGGTTGTGAACAGAGCAGCTCTTCTCTACCTACTTGGTGTATATAACTATTAGTTAGAGCTCTGGGCTCCTTGAACTTGTCTCAGCCCGCAGAGAAAGCTTTTCCTCTGCCTTCCCTATAGTTCCCTCATCGTTACAGAACACACACTTCATCGTTAAGTGCCGAGCCTCTTTTCTGAGAGACTGATAGCTGAGTGTTTACAGTAATCCTCCATTCGTGCGCCTAACATGCAAGACTATTAACGCTCCCTTTGTGTGTCTGTGTTTGACAGCCTACAGTTTGTCATTCTCTGCTTCTGTGCTAAAGGGCATCTTTAAGACATTTCTAAGGAGGGGGTGGATTTGAAGTGGAAAGCTTCACTGTTTTTTTTACCTGTATCTGCCAACCTATAACAAAGAAAACTGATTAACTATGGGCTCTAGAAAAGATGCATCACTGTTGAATATTTACAGAAATGATCCTTTTGTCCTTTGCTTATTCCTGCTTATCCCCATAGGGTTCCATCACAGGACAACGCAAAGATAGACAGTTTCAAAGGAATCGGTTCACTAAACGGTTATGTTTTTGATCAGCTGGAGGAAGGCAGAGTACCTGGAGAAAACCCACCCAAACAATCTACACTCCACACATAAACCAGGACCTTTCTGCTGCAAGGCAACAGTGCTACAAACTGCTTCCCAGCAGAGAATTGTATGTCATCTAAAGACAACCAGAACTAGCAGGTTTTAAATAGTCTAATAAAGAGGAATTTCTGTGGTCAGATGAGGTCAAAACCAAAAGATGCAAGAGGTTATGCAATGATTTTTTTCTAAAAAAAAAAAATCAACTCATTACAACCTTACCAATTTAAACAGGGATTTAGTGGTACAGTTTTTCCAGCGGTATCAGCTCTTGGCCAGAAGTCAGAAAAAAAGACTCCAGCTGGAAATTTATTGGCTTGTTTAGGTACCTTAGGTACCTTACGTTGTTTGACTCTCCACATGTATCTCTGCTTCAGCACTCCTGTGTAAAGGTGTCAGACCGTTAGTAGGACTCCGGTGAAATTGATTTTATACCAAGGAGGCAAGTCAGACAATATTTTTAATTCAGGTGTGAAAGTACAGCCACACCTAAAAGGTGCAGGACACCGTCGTTGAGGGCCAGAACTGAGGATCACTGATTTAGGCTCTTAAGCTGGACATGAACTCGAAACTGCTGAATCATTAGTGTCCTGTCCACAGCGTATTCAGTAGCACATCTCTGTAGATTAAGACGATAAAAAGAAATTATTTTCTATTCAATTAACTTTGCAATACCTTTAAGCTTTACTGATGTTTTAAGCAACCAACATGTAAGCAATAAATATTGTCTGGAGGAAAGTTTTATTGTCAGATGAGACAAAGACTGAGCCCTACCCCAATAAAAATGTTTAGAGGAGACAAGGTGAGGCTTTCAAATTAAAGAACAACACTTCCTCAAAAAGACTTGTAAATATTTTGATGAAAATACGCTGATTGTAACAAATGCAAAATGCTTAAGAAGGTTGTGCGAGCAGTCCTACAAACATATGATCAAAGCAGTTCCATCTAAAATGAAAGTCTTCAGAAAACTTACGACTCGCTCTGTCACAGGTCACCTGGGAATGACATCATTATACACGCAGATGTGATGTTCCGACATGATCTGGATGTGGCGTGGGCTTAATGGCTCCAGCAGGATTATGTAGGGAAACTACAGAATCCCAATGTTGTATTTATGAGGTTCATAAATGTCATAAATGAAGGAAAGGGAACAAAGAGATCGCCATCTTTAAATTTACGGCAGGCAGAGAGACAAGGGGTGAACACTGTATGTTACAAAATCCACAGCAAATACATTTCTGTCCAGTCACTGGGAGTGAGTACTGTGTGTTTTCAACAATTCATCATAATGTGAGGAATTCATTGCACGCTACAAGCCCTGAAATTAACACACTGCTTTCCCACAAGGGAAATAAAATGTATGAAAAGGCCACTTAAAACCCACAGTAAATACATCCATTACATTCACTAAGCTGTTTGGAATCCATTAAACAGGACAAACATCTGCAGAAAGAGTTTATGTACAGAAACCAAACACTCTGCTCTGAATGAATTCATCAGCAAAAACAGCATTTTGTGTTTGGGGAAAAAAGGATTCCACAGCAGTAAATGTTTTGTGTTGTTTCCACATTGTATGTTTTTTTTCCCTAAATATAAAATATATGGTTTTAGAAACAACAGTTACATTTTGTTTAAAAGTATGATTTATGTGTATTGTTTGAAGGATTACATTATATTGCAAAGGAATGTTTGTTTTAATGAAATATTAACACTGAAATCCAATGCAGACTATGACAGATTAGATGCTGGAATTATCATATTTATCAAGAAATGGTCCACAAGACAAAACAAGCAGTTTAGTTTCAAGATGCAATTATGTACAGCAGGCCTCATACATCACCTTGGAAGAGCCTTGAATGTCTCCACATTTTCCTGTTCAACAGTCACAAACTCCAGGATGTTTTATTGTTATTAATGTAAAGCTTCAGCACACAGAAGTGCATCATTGCAAAGTTAAAATAAAAGTATGATTGTCTTTTCTTTTTTTTATCAAGAGGGAATTTGTCTTTGCTCTGCATTACTGTGATACACAAAATAAAACCATCTACTTATCAAATAATCCAGCTTTATACTTTTTAATCTCAGTATGAATGCAGCTGTTATGTAAATCATTAGAGGTTTGTTAAAGAACACTGAAGAACAAACAGTAGTGGAGACCAAGGAAAACACAGACTGGTCAGAGATGAAACCGTGAAAAAATTAAAAGAGTAATTATGTTCTGAAACAAAAACAGCTTTAAAAGAGCTCTGTACATATGTCATGTGAAACCAGAAAAAGGATGTACCTAATAAAAACCTACCAAGACATGGAAAGTCACCCAAGTCTCACAGCCTGGATAAGAAAAGCATAAATTAAAGAAGATGTAACTGGGGGAGCTGCAGAGATCCACAGTTCCAGGGGAAAAGGTGCATTTTTAGTACAATAATCTTGCCTTCTGATATCATTTGGTTAGAAAATCAAGATCACAATCAACTTAAGGTTTGTGTGAATAAACAAGGTTTCCTTTTCCATTGCATTACAATCAGTAGAGACAGTAAAGGCTTGTTATTCAAATACCAAAATCAGGTTATCAGTTATCTCTCTAAATATGTTTACCTTCAGTTATTTTTTAATTGACATGTTTCTTTTTTTCATAAATGAAAATAAAAAAAATTGCGTTATGAGAATCCATTCACAAACATAAAAACTTTGTGTGGTGTTAAAAAAATACAGGAAACTTATCATCTGTCTTTCACAGAGAGCTGCGAGCTTTCATTTCTGTTGAATTAGTTATTTATATAAGAAAAACAGCACTACCCTTGATTTGGAAATATAAGGCTTGATGTTCACTGAGGTAGAAAATGAGGTGGCAGCTTTTTAATGTAAAGTTGATACCAACCTGCAGCAAGGCTGTTTCTGTAAATAGATTCTGGATGAGAAACATCTGTTCCATCTTTCTTGGCCGATGTTATCTCTGCGTGTCTCTTCTGTCGGTGGAGTTCTCTAAACTACATGCCTCAGTGCTATCAGACTCCTGAGCCAATTCCAAGCAAAGCAAATCAAACACACACAGATAAACACCTTCCATCCACCAGGGTTGTACAGATTCAGGGATGACTTGTTTTTATGTCAGCGACACAGAAGTCTAAGAAACATATCCCAATGCAAACACCAACAATCCTAAACACAGCTGCAGCAGAGAGTTTACAGCATCACGACTCTGTGTGTGTGAAAGCAGAAAAGATTCAAGTTTACTGAATGGAAATCTTTCTGCAAACAAGATCCTCTTCTACCCACTTATTACTCTCAGATGTTCCCACTGAGCAGAAATGTGCCTCAAAGCGGTCGGATGAGGATAACACAAAAGCATGTAAACAAAAGCCAAAGCCGTGAACCACATCCAAAGTCCCCTTTAAAAAGCAGACCCCAGATCAGATGCTTCTGCCCCTCCTGTTCTGGGAACAACATTTATCTGTTCTGATGCAGCTGCTGTTGTGCAGCAATTGACTATTTAAGTAGCAATGTTACAGAATGCTAGAGGTGATGTTGTGCGGTCATCTAAAAAAGCAAAAAATAATGATAACATTTTGCCAGCTGGATGAAGGCCAAGGAATCATGTCTTAAAATGTTGCTCATCTTAAGCTAAATGGATGCAGCTTGTCAATTGATGATCAGCTGTTTGAATATCTCTGTAAAGACAGGGACTCTGGCAGTTTTGCGCCAAAGTTTTTGGAAATGTTCCCAATATGTAAAGAGATCTGCAATTGTTACATAGCAGCATCTGTAAAGGGCTTTTGGGCTTTTTGTATTTGAAAACCATCATCTGTATCAATCTTCTCAGGACTGGATGTCCTCACAAATTCCCCCAAACTGCACAATGCTCCAAGAAATAGCATCAGATAAAAAAACCTCTATTTCTTAAAAAAAATATTCAGTTTGCAAAGTTGCATTAGAAGGAATTACAAAGACCCCAAAATAATGTCCTTCAGAGAAATCTATCCATATATATATAGATATAGATATATATATATCTATATCTATATATATAGTGAAGGAGATTAACCTAAACCTTGATCCCATATAAGAGTAAAGAGGAAGTTTAACCACGACCCACATATTTGTAGACACTTAACCACAACAGACTGTCACAAACCACTCAGCAGCCAAACACGACTTGAGATGTTGCAATGGCCCAATTAAAGCCCAACCCTTAACCTGATTAAAGTTCTACAGTGGAAGCTAAGAGATCCAGTAAAAATAAATTAAGGCAGAAAAATTATTTGATCCCACAGATGATCCGTTGTTAGGGTCTAATGGGTTTAAATCATCTGTCTGGGAAATGTGTTCTTCACTGATGAACTCTGGAAATATTAGTGTTTAAATATTTTCACTTGCTTGTAAAACACCAATATATATAAATGGAAGTTGAGTTAGAGTAACTGAAGCTGAGAGAGAAAAATCAGACAGTTTCCTGAGAGTCTGCAGGCAAGATCAACCTCCATCTTTTGGAAACCTGACAGACATGTGGAAGTAAGCACAGACGTAAAGCTGTCTGTCTGATTCATAGGAAACCGTAAGGCTCCGACATGCTGCGTAATACACATCCATCACTACAAGAGGTGTGCAGCGAGCCTTTCATATTTACAGGCAGAACAAACTGGAACCACAGGGCTGAAAAGGAAGAGGGGGAAACATGCTCATAAGGAATAGCTTATTAGCAGATTTGTGCTGACTGTCATTGTAGCTCTATGGTAACAGGTACAGAAAAACATAGTCCCTTTTTTTTCTGGACAAGAAATTTTCTTAATCTTATATAAAAGGGTTGCTAGTGACCTAAAAATGTCTCATCGCTGAACTAAATTAAAGTAGTAAAGGCCAGCAGTTATTTGATGGATGAACTTCATACAGACCCATACAATAAATTGCAATGATGATGAAAAGGTTCTTTATTTCAGAAACTTTGTTCACTAATGGGAACATTAAAGAGATTAATTACAGACAAACCTTTATTTCTATTAATCATAATTATTTTTTTACTTCCAGCAAGTGAAACATCTAAGATTCAGACCATCAGACTAAAAAAAACAGCTTTAATACAAAAAACAGGGCTTAGTGAAAAGCAACAAATTTTATTTATTGAATATGACTATCTCAATCTCTATGATCTGGATGTGTTTATATGTGCATTAAAAAAAGAGCACCCATTACATCCCTAAAGTGGGTGTTTGTTGTTTTAAGTAAAGTATTGTTTATGTTTTGTTATAGGCTTCACCTCCTGGGATTGGGTGCTTACCTCTATCCAATTATCATCAGCTTCTTCTTCACCTCTGAGTCTTTTGACCCGTACACACTCTCTGTTTGTGCTGGCCTAAATGCCTTCTTTTAACTAACTTTAAGCTTTCATCAGACTCTGTAGGGGAGAGTTGCCTTTTGTTTGACCTAATTTTTCTCTTTTTAATCTGGTTGATTGCTTGGTTATTTTAGAGGTTTGTATGTTTTTTTTTTCCTTTCAGAAATAGTCTTTTTAAATGTTGTTTTGTTTATTTTGGCCAGAGATTTTTCTGAAGCGCTAGTCACAATAAGTCTGTATCGGAAAAAACTTAGAAAACGGCATAAACATTTAATGCAACCTAGATGCATCATTCACTGTCTCGATTTATTTTTCAGCCCCTAATATCCCCAAATCCAGCCAGGGGATGTAAAAGTGCTGCTCAGCTGAATATATTTTTATGTATTTAGCAGAAATTCCCACACTGAGACCGGCACTCCATCACACATTTTTCCTAAATGACTTGAAAACAAGTAGAAGAGAAGCGCTGTCCAGTCAGAATGCAGGCAGCTTCAGGGTCATCCTTAATTACTGCCAGGCAGCGCCCTCCACCCCCAGCTGGTGGGAACCTGGAGGAGTGCACACACACAAACAGAACCTTCAAAGGAATGCAAGTTGGCATCCTGATCTGCTTCCAGCCTCCCTGCGTGGACCGACTCCAGCTCTCTGCCATTATCAGCTCCACTCGCCGTGCTATGTTTCTCTCTGTGTCAGAGCACATCTTTTGAGTTTTTTTTTTTGTTTTTACAGGGAACTTGCTTCCAGACTCCATTTGATATAAAAGTTTTGGCTGCCCTCCAGGATCCCACACTGGCCATCTGCCTGACTTTACTGTGGTCACACACACACCCACAGTGAATATGTGTGTTTGTGAATGTATGGATGTAAACTCCTGCCCGCTGAGCACCAAACGTCTTCATCATAAAACCAATAAAAACATGTTTACCAGCAGATTCCTGTAAAAAAGATTCATCTTAAAACATGTCTTAAAGCTCATTTTTCAATATATATTAAAGCAGTTTATTGTAAATTAAATCATCTTTGAAACCTTAAAAACCTTTCAGCAAAATGCAGTAAGAACAGAAACATTGTTGAAAAAAAAGCAGCTGAAGTTTTAAACTTAAACTTGGTGTTTCACTTAAAAATATTTGGCAAGTTACATAAAAATGGAAACTTATCAAGTCCACTGACATATGAAGTGATTTAATAAAGCTTTATTGACTAAAATTAGACTACAGACTCCATTACATCCGAGTTAAATTCCTTGTCTAACAAATGAAACATTGCAGCTTGCTTGCCGTGACTCTATCACCCTGAGAAGCGCCTTTAAGAGGCAGCGGGGAGAAGAATCCATTATCAAATTAAATCCATCTGACTTCAATTTTGGATTTGGCAAGTAAAGACACAGTGTTACTGCTGTCAATTAGTCCTGACAACTCACAGCTGCATTCACTAGTTACAAATTCAGGACAGACCTGTAAAATTTAAAATAAATAAAGCTCTAGTGTTAAAAAACACACTAGTATCCATGGATACATTGCTAAAGCAACCTAAAAATACCAGAACTTTCTTCTGGGCTCCTCATAATCGTTAGTTTCTGCACTGCAGTCTTAATGTTGTACCACAGTATTTCAATCAGGTGTAGGCCTGTTTTTGACTAGACCATTGTGACCCCCGGGGTACTAGAGATGGAGGTTTCACACAGGCCTACATTCCAATGTGTTTACATGCTGATGTTTATAAATATTTAAAGTGTTAAATATAAGGTTCATTTAGATGCAACTTTGAGAACCAAAGCTTTCCTCTCAGATCCATTTCATAAAGTCAAGGCGCCTCAAAAAAGCTGTACTTATTTTGTCATGTTGTAGTCTGTGATGAACTTTTATCATGCTTACTGGGGCTTATAGATGTTGAAATGAAGGACTATCTTTGAAGTGAATTTGTTGGGACATCCACTCTTGTAAAGAGCAGCGGTTTCCTTAAATATTTTCCATTTGATGGCCTTCATCTATCTTGGAAATGACACTGGATCTGGTCCCTGAATGATACTCCCAGCTTGGCATTGTTTTATTTCAAACCTGTATACTCTAGATCACAAATCTGACAGCTTTATGGACTTGGCCACAAGTTAATCCATATGGACAGTATCCCTCGGCAAATGTTTCTCTTAAACCATAACAAAGACGTTGGGCTGTAGAAAGTCCTTCTATTCACCGAATTAGAGAAATTAAAAGCAGTTTTCTAAAAGACTCAAAATCTATAAATCAAACACATCTTTGTAAACTATCGCCCTCTACTGTTAGACACAATAATGACAAACAGTTCTTGTGAACTTGATAAACTGTTTTTTTATTGATTATATTAAATTGGAAAGATAAGCACTATAACATGTTACAAACCAATAAACTTTTATATTTTGAGGAAAAACTCAACTGACTTAAAAAAGTAACACTAAAGGGCATAAACATTCTTTAAATAACAGAACTGTACATTTTATGTGCACCTAAAAAACAAGAAGAGACACAAAAACAAACTGGATGTTGAGACTGAGTGACAGAAAACGACCACAGGCAGCTAGAAGTGAGCTAAAGCTGAAGAGACTTAATTATCAGCTGCTGGAATAGGAAACATTTAGTAAGGCAACAGAAGGCAGGCGAATAGACAGCAGGAATCCCTTAGAAACAGCAACTTCACACCTTAAACTATCCCTGACTGGATCAGGAAAATGAACAGATAAGAGAGAAACCATTAAAAAAGCCTAAAGATTCAATAGAGAATCACTCATGCACAGAAAGGCCCCGCAGTCTGCTGGGAGACACCGCCTGACTGAAAACAAACTCAAACTCGAAACATCTCGTTTTCAGAGCCAACACAAACTGTGGACAGGGGACACATGTAATATGGTTAGTTTTTTTTTTTTTTTTTAGGATAAAATAATTTGATCCCTCACATTGTGTAGGTTTCACAAAAGACAAAAAGGAAACAGAGAGCCATGTTGCACTGCATAATAGCTGCACCTGTTCAACAGGTTTCACTTGAAAAAGGTTGCATAGGAAAAAAAAAAAGAGCAAACATTAAAAACTAGCTCTTATTTAAAGTGACACAAGGGGGCGCTCAATGCCCGACATGAATGAGCTGTTACATAATCCACTGCAGATATGAGCTCTTGGGGGGGTTGGTACACAGGAGCTACAGACAAAAGATAATATAATATACAATCTACTTTTTCATATTAAATATGAACCAAACACATGTGCTGATATATTAGGTCTCATACTGATGGCTTCATTCTTCTTTGGGTTTATCAGATAAAAACTGCGTAAAAATCTCAAGCCTACACAATGTGAACCAATTAGTGCAAAGAGTTTAAGTGCAATTTTTACATGATGTCCGATGTCCACGTGATCTGCGACCGCTCCGAGTGTCTCGCCCAGACGGGGCTGGCTTGTGTTGCAGGTTGCAAAGGCGAGTAGGGGGAGGGTTTCCTTAAAGTTCAGTAACAAACACAGAGGAGGAAAAAAAAAAAAAAATCGATCCACAGTAGCACAGCGCATGCCCTTATTCACAATTAGCCTTTGAGTGATTTACAAGTCAGTACAAAATGTAAAACATATCATACACAGGACATGTAACTGTGACAGAAAGGTAAAAAATAATGCAGGATTCTGATGTTCTGCAGCTCAGGTTCTGGCAGGAACGAACCCTAATGTTCGTCGAAATTGCAAGAAAAAAATATAGTATTTATTAAACAAATCTCAGATCTGTATTTATCGTCTGGATATTTAAAGTCATATTTATTTAATACAGTTTTGTCTTTGTAAACAGTTTGCCCTTTTTTGTCTCATTTGAAAAATCTGATTTTAGTCTTATTTATGAATATATACATACATTTAAAAATAATCTGACACCATATGTAAAGAAAATACATTTGAAAAACTTGAATCCCTCTTTTCTTCATTTCCACCAGGACTCTGACGGCCTGAAGTGGCCTCAGCGCAGCTGGTTTTCTGCTCCAGCTGCGAGCAGTGACTGGAAATCAGCTCCTTTATTAGAGCTGCAAGAAACGTAAATTATGTGTTGGATTTCTGCTGCTCTTCTGCACGGTGATGGGGTTGCTATGGTGTGTAACCATGGTTATGGTGTTTCCATGGCTTCAGGGTAACTGGTGCTGTAAGCTGGTGATGGGAGAAAAACGCGGGAGGACTCCAACACTCTCCTTGGTTTGTTTGTTTGTTTTTTGGTTGTGGGGGCTGAGGGTGGGGGTAGGGGGGGTGGGGGCACCGGATCCCACAGCAGATTTTGAAACAACATCATTTAAAACAACCTGACAAACAGGAGCTTAAGCATGCAGCAGAGCAACTCTGAGCAAAGCAGGTGTAAACAGTGTTTGTTCACCAGTCTCCTCTTTAGAAATTCACATTTCATGAATCTTAGTGGCAGTGGGTGTGTGCACAGCTTAAACCGCCTGCATGCATTTTCAGATTTTTTACACTTTTACACTCCGAATCCCCGTGGGTCCTCTGTGACGCTCTTTACATTCAGAGTCTGTCGCTACGGAAAGTGTCCTCCACAGATGGGTCCGGCAGCACCATGTCGGGATCGCTGAGCATGCTCAGGCCGTCCAGGCTGAGCGGCTCAATGCGCAGCTCGTCCTCCAGCGGGAAGCCTCCCTCTGAGTCGAAACATTCGGGAACGGTGGAGAGGGCGTTGCTGATGTCCTTGGACAGACTCGGGTTAGAGTCATCTGAGAAGGAGACAACAGATGATGGTGGGTGAATCAAAACACTTCCTCTCACTCTAACACTGAGATCACCAGGAATGACAACTCTGAGCGGAGTTCAAACTCAAAATATCAACCTAAATGAGAAAATTCTGCAACTGGCTGCTTCTAAATATTACAGTACAGAAAGTAGACAGTGAAAAAACTATTTTTAAACTCACGACCCATGTTTTAGGTATTTCCCCTCCTCCACACAACTGACTTAGACAAATGGTTGATTAGCAGGGCCCTGCAGCCCATGGTGGATGCTGAGGACGGAGTGCAATCATTTGATGCAGGTGTGCTGAAGCACGTCTAAAACATAGAGGACAGTCAGTCCCGAGGTTTAGGGTCACCTAAACCAGTGATTTAGTTGGATAAGCAGCTAACAAGGAGTCATAAATGAACTGATACTATGAGGTAGAAAAAAAACAGAAGGTATTCTACCAAATGAATCTAATAAGAGAAAAATTAAGAACACAACAGAATCTGGGTCAACGTGTCTTAATGAGGAACTAAACTTACTATGACACTTGTAAAGAAGCTGCTCATGTCCACAGCTAAGTATGATGGAGGACCTGTGATGCTTTGGGCCTGTTTCATGTCCAAATACCCTCTTAGAGGTGATGGTGAGAGATCTTTAAAAAACTGAACCAATTCAAGTGAAATTGGCAGAAAACTAATAAACTGGTTGTCACATGATAAAATGAAGATGCTCGCCTTAAAGCTCCAAAACCAGGTTTATCTGGACCACTTTGGCACATTTCTATCTGCCAACGAGTTTGGATGAAGCTCTTACTACTGATCACCTACTGAAGTTTCCCAAAAAACTCAGAAGTTTAATGTCGTAAAGTCAGAACACAGAAATCTCTCATCTATTTTTCCTCTTGAATGCTTTGTTTTCCTCATGAAAAGCTCAAGAATAAATCCTGAAGAAGCTGCAGCTTATTTTAGAGCACTACGTTAAAAGGTGTGAATGTGAATTTTTTGGAGCATATAGTTTTTGAGCCATATCTAGATACTCTCTAGGTGTACATTAGATTTTAAGCTGAGCAGAGTGATCATTTGTTGTTATGATCCAAGCTCTCGCTCAGGATGAAAGTGTAATTGTAATAAAAGAGTGTGAATAGTTCACTGTGTGAAAGATATAAATCAAATGCAGCAGCTAAACTCACAGCAAATGTAAAAATAGAATTTGAATGTCAGACTTTAGATCATCCCATGTTTTTATGGGGTTTATAATGGAGACCAGACTCACCTGTGAGTATGATGTTAGGCAGTCCTCCACTGCAGTTTGAGTACAGCATGTTGGACCGCATGTGGGAGGGGTCCTGCAGGCTGCCGTGGCTGCCCCCCAGGCCAGACAGAGCTGCCTGGGAGTAATAGAGCGAGGAGGGTGTTGAGGTATCATAGCAGGACCCCCCTGCTGAGGAGCTCAGAGCGTTTTCCAACAGGCTGAAGTGGTCCAACTGGACGGCAGATGGAAAATAAAGAGGAAATGGAGAGAAAACAGAGTATTATGAGCCACTGTTATTCTAGCGGCTCACTCTGTGGCCCAAACAGTCTTTTACTTACAACTATAACAATAAACTGACATTAACAACATTTCAACAGACAAAAACAATAGATATTTAAATCTGTGACTTGTTGTTGATTTAAATCAAAGTTTCAAAATCTTTTGGCTGATTATTTGTGCCAAACTCTCACCTGATATGGGAGCGTCTTATTCTGGTGATTTGAAAACTGCTGCTCCACAAACTGGTCACTGAATAGTGATGCCATGCTGTTTTGCTGCTAGAAAAGAAAATAGAGAAACAGTCAACACTCCTCTTATATTATTTGAATCATCAGAGTGAGATTTATCAAAGTATGGCAGGACAGGCCTGCATGTTTTGGAAGATTTTCCACTTCGCATGATTTAGAAAAATGGATCAACACCTCATCAAGCGGAGACAGAAGCCCAATAATGGACAATTCATTAGAAAGTGTGTTTGCTGGTCCTTCAGCTGCGTATTACACACCACACCACTGTCATCTCTAATGATTTGGGAAATTCTGCAACAAACTGCAGTCTTATATTTTTCCCATGTTTAGATAGTTCTGTGTTCTTTAATGTCTGATTTGGGCCTATTCCAATCTACCTCCTAAGAACTACAACACAGGTTGATCCTTTTGCAAAATTTGCTTTAATTTACTGATCAGCTGATGTGTTTTGTCCTTAACAAGCAAGGAAATCTGTACAAGTAAAGAGCCACCAGCTTCCACTTGTTCATATCTACAGTCCGCCTTAACTGGCGACCTCCCATAGTTAGCAGGCTGTGGGGAGGCTGCTACCTGTGAGAGTTTACAAAAATCTAAGGGTTGAACTTCTACTGTGTACTTGTGTCTAGTGAGACAGAGCAGACTGATGTGGATCTAATAATGAATATAAGGAAAAGCACCTGAAGACCATTGTTAATTGAGGTGAGGATGTATCATGCTGTGGGCCAGAGTTAATGGTGATAAGTGCATCATTAAGAAAAAACCCCTGGGGTTCAGCTTTAAAAAAAACAACAAGAAAAACAATGGTAAGCTTACAACAAACCGCTAACCCCAGTCTGAGCAAAAGGAGGCTCTTTGCAGGCCTTACCTGGCTTGTGTTGAAGTCTAAAGACATGTTCTGAATAGGTGAAACAGGATGTTGCTGCTGCTGCTGCTGTGCAGGCTGCTGGTGAGTCCGGCCGTGATCTATTGCATGCTGGGGCTGCTGATAGAGCGGATAGGGTGGAGGTGGTTCCCTTGGCATGTTGCTGGTGTCTAAAGCAACTCCCTGCAGAGATCGCGAGGAGGCAACGTTCACTACAGAAGAACTACGAGACTTTTGACCAAGAAAGGTAGTTATTATGATTGGACTCCATTTAAACATTTTAAAGAAAACAAGTATTAAATGATCAATTGAATGCAACAGCAACAATTTCTATTGTAAAGGAACAGACATTTTTATATTGTCCATCCATCTATTCACCGGCTATAGCCGCTGATCCTTGGAGGGTTGTGGGGATTGTTTGTGTGTATTTTTTAGCTTTTAGGTTGCAGGCGGGGGTAAACACTGGACGGTCAATCACAGGGAAACACAGAGAAACACAAGACAACCAAACATGCACAAACACACTCATACCCAGTCATGTTTTTGGTCTGTGTGGGAAGATCATGGAAACTCAGTGACGAGATGACCTAAACTGGGATTTGAACCTGGGACCCTCTTGGTGAAGGACTTTTTATACTATCCTATTAGTCCAATGAAAGCCACAATAAATCCTGTTAGATGTTTGGATGAGACCAACATTTTAAATCCTGGCCTCTGTACCAATGCTATGTGTGGTAGACAAATAACACCACGCATCCCACTGAACACCTTAAAATGTGGAGGTGAGGTGGCAGCATCATCCTGTGGGATGTTTTTTTTTCTCCATAAGGCTACAGGGAAGCTTCTCAGAGCAGTTTGGAAGATGGATAATCCTAGAAGAAAACCTGTTAGAAGTCGCAGCAGCCTGGCGACGGGGGCGGATGTTCACATTTTCAAAACGGACCTAAACATACGGACAGACTTTAAATTAAGAAGCATTTATGTATTGGATTTATTCAAAGTCCGGATTAAATTGATTTCAGAATCTGTGGCAATTTTTGAAGTGATGCTTCAGTCTCTACATGTGTAAAGTTAGTTAAAACTTTATCAATGCCAAGTGCACAGATGAGGACAAAAAGATTACCGTATTTTCTGGTCTAGTTTTTTTCATAGTTTGGCTGGGGGTGCGACTTATACTCTGGAGCGGCTAATGTGGGAAATTATTAACAGGTTATTTTATCATTTCACACTTATTTTCACACTAAACTGCAAAAGGACGCTCTAGGTCTGTGTTGATCATTTTAACATTGGTGGAAACTTATAAAAACAACTGAGAAGAGCTTCACAAAACTGTTCATCGAGCAGCAGAAAGAAAGTTTGGAGTTAGCGAGAAACTTGTAAGGGACTGGACTACTCTTACTGACATGAGGAAAACAAAAAAGAGGAAGCGCTACATCTTCTACCGAGGAAGTGTTTAAAAGTGACACAGAGGATGAAGATTTTATGGCACAAGTTTGTTCTTGGTGTTTTATCAAATAAATTTCCCTAGAAAATGCGACTTATACTCCAGTGGGACTTATAATCCAGAAAATAAGGTAAACTAAACATACTTGACTAACATGTCTTTCAATGTGTACCTGTGTGATTGGGGACAGTGAGGGGGACATAGTGGGGGACAACTGCTTGGACAGGCCCCTGCGCTGCTCCGCTCCAGGAGACAATGTGAGGGGGCTGATGGGAGCCGGCCGCCGGCGGGGTGAGCTGCCAGACAGACGCATCGATGAGCTGATGGAGGGATTGCTGAGCGATGACTGGAGCTGACAGTTGTTGAGGGACGCTTGGATCGAGGGATTACTCAAAGAGGAGGACAGACCTGCTGGGACAGCAAAGAGAAACCCCAATCAGATCAGCTTGGAATCTGTGAGAGGGAACTTGTGTACATGGATGTATTTGATTTCCAGTGTGCTATCTGGTATCCGACATGAAACACTAGACTTTATTGTGTGAGCAGGGAGGGAGGGGAAGATGGCGAGTAGGGTGAGAGGGAAAGGCGGAGAAAGAAAAAGCTGATTGTCCAGAGCCAGAAAGAGGGTCAGAATTCCCGCGTCGCTTTGGTGCTCGGCCAAGCTGAACTGTTTCCGACATGAGAACCCGACAACAGACAAAGAGGAAGGAGTGAAAAGGAGCAGCAGAGGGTGTGATCAGATCCCTGAGTGAACAAGCCAGAGACAGAGAGATCGTTCAGAGAGTTATTAATAATTTATGATCTGCTGGCCCAGAAACATGGAACATGTTTGAAATATTGCAGCAGTGGTTCTCACATCTGAAAGCTGAATGAAAAATTAGCTCATTAAAGCCAACAACACAGGAAGTCGACAGTGGATCAGGCCTCTATTCAAGCAGTTAGCAGATATTTGGCCTTGGTTAAGTAGTACAGATGAGACTTCGTCAAACAGATTTCATATATGAGGTTTGGGATAAAGAATATGCAAACCGGCAAAAGCCTAGAATGAAGATCAGGGTTAAAAGTCCAAGATGTAACGGAATCTGTTCATCATTGCAGCTCACAGATGTCCTTCAATCAAACCGATATTTCCTGCGAAAAGATTTCTGTATCTGAACGTCATGTCTTCACGCACCTTGTGAGTTGCCGATGCCGAGGTGCATCATGGCAGCCGGGAGGTTTCCGGTGCTGCTGCCCCCGCTGAGGTTGGGGTAGCCACTGTTATCTTCAGGGTCCAGCGGGGTGGACAGTGGCGACGGAAACTGCAGGTTGCTGAGGTCTGGCAGAGAGCCACCGGTACTCAGTGAGCCCTGGTAGTGGGACAGACAAGCGTTCTGCTCCGGGGACGGGAATATACTGTGAAACACATGACCAGGAACACGTCCATGTTGAACAATATGAGACAGGCATCAAATGTCATGACACTGTTATTTCAATGTACAAGATGTTTATTTCATTGGGGTTACTTTCCACAGCTGCTCATCTTGTTCACTCATTAACCTTGTTATTTATTTATTTTTTTTCATTTATTTGTTCCAAAATGTAATTATGGAAATCAGCTATGACTCATCACAAACTGGAACAGCACAAAACAGTGAACAAATGCTTGTCTTCATAAAAAAAACATGCTCATCAGAAGGCGTCAAATCAACTTGAAGCCTGCTATTCTTCTCTTTTACTTTTTGATTTATATTACCACCAACACAGCCTTGCACATGTCCTAAATCTTTAGCAGCTCATTGGAGGATATTGTTGTATTCTCTGTGATCAAAGTATGACTCATTAATCTTAGAGACAAGTAGGGTCCTATTTTACAATCACAGGGCAGCAGGCTGCAGCTGCTGAAAGGAGGATGTAAACTTTGTAAAAATATATTTCTAAATGGTGTTTGTGATTTATGACATAATACAAAAGCAGTGTGGTTGACTCAAAGTATAAAACTATTCATGCTTTAAAAAAGGGCTTTACAAATAAAATCCTAAAATGTTTGAAATGAATTCATATTCAGCTCCCTTGAATAAAAATATTAAATAATCAGCAGAAGCATCTAAAAAGACCTGCAACACTAACCGTCTTTAAGGACCTATCGCCTTGAGAGGGTTTTATTCCTGAATTCATCCTCTCTTTAGCTTCCTTCATCCCTGCCCCTTTTGATAAGATCCCTCCCCTCAGCATTATGCTGCCACCACCATGTTTCACAAAGGAGGTTGTGCAAAAAAAAAAAAAAAAAAATAGCAATGATATCTAAGTCTCCTGTCACTTTGCTGTTGGTACACTTGATTTTTCCTACTGGGGAACATAAAGGATATTTTTTTACTCTATTCTAGTGGCAACAGATGTTCTATAATTATGTAGAGAATCCATTTTTAGGACTTACTTGATTCCAGGCACTTCACATGACTTAGGTCTTGATGCCAGAGACTGAACCTGAAACAAAACAAACAAAACATTGCATTGAATGTAAGTGAAATTCAAAAGTTGGGTCTAAAAAAATCCTCAAGTTTTCCAAAGTTTAAAGATTATAGCTCATTATTTATGGATTGTAAAAACTGTGCCCAAAAAGAAAAGAAAAAAAACACAAAGTGGTTGCCAAAAACAATTATTTTTTAATAATGAGCAGGTGGGATTTTACTTTGGTTACTGAGATGATATTGGCTTCAAATACTTCCTGTATAGCTAATAAAAATATTAATGTCAAATTACTGTACGTCACATTTCCAAAGCAACTAAAGTTTTAAAAAATGCTTAAACTAAACACAAATATAAGAATACATCTTATCTAAAGATAAGAACCAGCAAAAAAACTTCTAACACCTTATCTAAAATAAACAAGATGATAAATCTGACAAATACTTTAGGAGTTTCAAATCACATTCAGTTCACGGCTTCTGCACCCGCATAGGTTACAAGTACAGGACAACTTTGTCATTCATGCACACCAGCTCCACAGAGCAAAGATAAACAAAAACTAAAAAAATAATAAAATAAAGCCTTGATCCGTTTCCTGGTGGCTGATTTGCCAGCAAGGTTCTTGAAGCATTCTAGTGAAACCTGTGGGGCTGTGGTTTCTAGATTTCATAATCAAAGGCTTTTGGTGAGGGAGGAGTTATCGGAAGATTTCCAGAAAACTTCCAGCTGGACTTGGTTCATGGACCATTTGATGACTCAGGAAAAGAAAGCAAACCATGGCAGTGAACACGGAGAGATCAGCAGCATAGAACCGCTGGTGATACAGTTAAGGAGCTCTTCAAAGAGCTCACTGACCAGTTTCTTTGAAGTCAGGAAAATACCCAACACCATAGTCAACATTTGGGATTATAAAAATGTGTTTGGCTCCTTTTTGTCTGTTCAAAGTCGAACGGGAAGGACAGGTTAAACAGGTGGGGTGGTATGTTTCTGCCCAGTCGCAGCAGGAATTTAAGGTGTTGTGATCACCTGAGCTAACCCGAGGCACAGGGGTTGACATACTTTACACACTGCGGCCGGTCGTACGATCTTCATGTTTTAATGCTGACGGAACAGAGGATGATTAAAGCAGTCAAGTATTTGTGCTCAATGTGTTTAAGTTACAACCCAGATTAAATACTCTCCTTAGACATGAGGAAATACCAGTAACAGGGGCTGTATGACGGTGAACTAACCAACTATAAATCTACATTTATTTGAATAATATCAGGACCCTCCACTGACCTTCATTTGCTCAAAAACCATCACTGTTAGCATTTTAGGGTACATAGAAAATTAAAGTTTTCAATTTACAAAGAAAAGAAATGGTGCTGGGATAACATGCTAACCGGAGCCTAGTGTTAACATTTATCGCTCAGGTGGGATTTCTCATAGATTTAGTCACTCTAAAAACACAGTACATTATCAGTCCTTCTTTCACCTGCACTTTTTTTTGCAAAAATCAGTCCAGTTACAAGCCTTCAGCTGATTTAATGCGTTACAGCCAGATTTGATATGAAACTTAAAAAGAGATAATGTTTACCTCCTCTTATTTGCTGCCTGTCATATCCAAAATAGAATTAAAAACTCAGTCTCTTGCGTATAAATCTCTACATAACCAAACTCCATTTTATTCTTTTGACCTGAAACCAACTCAGGGCTAATCTGCCTAACTGTTTAGTTCCTGGACAGGCCAACCTGTGGAGCCAGTTAACCATTGCCCTCTTTATAAAGTGTTCATGGATCAGTGCTTCCCTGTTACTTTTATATGTCTGCCTCTGTCTTCTCAAACTCCCATTCAGTTGTGGCAGAAAGTTCACATTGAGCCTGGTTTGGCCGGAGGCGTCTTCCTGTTAGAAGAGAGTTTTCCTCTTCACTGTCGCTGCATGCATGCTCAGTGTGAGGGATTGCTGCAGAGTCATTGACACAATGCAACCTGCTGTCCACCGTAGCCCTATTTTCATCCACTGATCTGATGCAAGCTGCTGGGTTTCCTTAGAGAGAAAACTCTTACTCAGTCTGGATTGGATTGATTGGACTGTAAAAAGCTCTGAGATGACACGTGTTGTAAATTGTCTCTATATAAATGAACTGAATAGAACTAAACTGTTGGTTCTGAGTTTTTTTGGTATGATGGCAGGATAAAAGATAGATCTGGTCTTTAAAGGGTTTTAAACTTATCCATATATAACCTCAACTGTATAAAACACACAGACTCCATGCTGCCATTATCAAATAAAGTTAAAGCCTTAGAGCAACACCTGAAAAAACTAAATACATCCCATCAGTCATCCGTTTGTAAAACTGCCTTAATCAGCAGTGACTCTCAGTTATTCAGTACGCTTAAAGTTTGATCAGTTCCTCCTAATGGTTGGTCACTGGTTAATCACTTAATTTAGACCAAACTTTATCTGTTTCAAACAAGCCCATATCATGATCCCCCTACAACTGTGCTTCTAAATTAGTATGCCGTGTTTTTTTTGTAAGCATGGTGCTTTGCATTAAGCCCAAACATCTCCACATTGGTCTCTTCTGTTTCTTTCAAGCCCTTCAAACAAGCCATACTTGTTTTAATCTTCCTCTTATTGTCCTTAATCTTAAACATATAATATTAAACATCCTTACTGGGGTTTGTATTGCCTGAGATAGAGCTCCTTTTTATCATGTTTTATTGCATAAATCCTCAGAAATGCAAACAGCATGCTGTTAACCCCTAACTGTAGCACACCAATTTAGAAAACACACCAATACTGAGGGCAACCTACTATTGTGTTTAGACTTTCCAGTTATCATATAAATTCTAAAATTGCTCAATTATGGTGCTTTTATTGAGGAGGTGAAATATCAAAGGAAATACTGCATTTACAACAGGATATTCAAAGGTTTAGTGTTAATATCTGTAAGTTTAAAACACTTTTAAAAGTGTTAAAAGATGAAATCTAGGCTTTATAGAACAGATTAACATTATAGATCATTAATTTGAATAATACACTAAACAATACTAAATGAGGTACCTTAGCATCTCACTTTGTTTCCATTAAAACAAAGTTGTTCAAGAAAAAATAAAACATTTCTGAGGTTGTGAACAAAAAGAATGAAAAAGCTTGATGTGAGAAATATTTCTCCTCAAGTGTCTGACAACTTAGATGGCCAGCCACACCTTGCAAAGAAAAAAAACAAAGCCCGGTTGTAAAGCCTTTTTGGAAACCCTCCTTCAAGGTTTCTCGACAATCAAACAGGAGACAAACTGAAGGCTTTAATTTGCTTGGTACAAAAAAAAAAAAAAACCTCACCATGTTTTCTGAAACTATTTTCCGTGACTTTAAACTCAGCCTGAAATGACAATTAATTGTAGGAATGCACAGATATGAAAATATATAAAGACACATTTCGCTACCCTTTGGACACCATGAAAGAATGAAAAAGGGTTGAAATCGCTTCAAACTGACATAATTGTGAGCTGCATTACAGTGATTGTCACACAACCAATAAAAATACCACATAACTGATCACCTCCCCTAAAGTTGGTTGTTATTAGTTTTATTTATCAGTCCCATAGTGATATCCTCAAAAATGATCAACATTGGCCGATATGAATATTAATGCTGCAACATCCTGCATCCCTGATCAATTTTTTTGGTTCGTAAGATTTTAAATGCTTTATCTCGGTCTTTGTGCAACTACTGATTTAGATTGTTCCTGAGAAGATAACACCAGCGAAACAATCTGATGTGAAAGCAGTAAACAACTGTTAGAAAAACAATAATCAGCACTTACCTTTTTAGCCTCCCACAGCTGCTTGGGTAGAGGTTTACTGACACCTATCAGATTCTCCTCGTTTGGCAGAGCGGGAAAGGAAAAGACTGCAGAGAGAAAGGTGCAAATTAATATGAAGGAAATCAGATTCAAATCATTTTAGAAATCAAGACAAATGCAAAACCCACCATCTCCGCTGCCATCGATATCGGCCTCATTGACACTAGCTGCATGCCAGCCTCCATGAAGAACAGACAGAGGAATATGTGCAGGAGGGATGAGTGTTGTTGAAAATAAAGGAAAACAAAGAAAACAAGAGCAGAGGTAAATTAAGAGGATGCTTAATTATAACCACCTGCTTACAAGAATGCAAATATGTCTGACACACTAATCACCCCTCTGACAGGAGCGCTCTTTTAACATGCTCTGCAATTACTGAGCAGTTTGATAACGGCAGCAGCTGGGCATCAGTTATTAAACAGAGACGAGGAATGGGAGAGAACGAGTTGGTTTGGACTTCAAAGACAGACGAATAAAGAGAGAACTACTGTTTTCTCCTCTAACAAAGACAACCATTCTTCCTCTTTACTGTAGGTTAAATATGCTCATGAGTTTGGTTTTTGTCACTGCTTTTATATTTGGTTTATTCTGCTGAACGTTTTCCACTCAACAATGTCGCTGTTACAAAACAACATTGTTGTTTTTTTTCTTTTAAGCTTTCTCTCAAGTCTTAATCAGGAGCTGATCCTTTGATCATTTAACCATCCATCTCTTCTCCTTCCATGAAATCAATCTTACTGAGGCCCTTTCATTTTCAGAGACATCTTTTTTTTCAGCCTCTGTTGCAGATGGGACAATGAGGCGATACAACGCTCTGGCATCATTACTTCCCCCCCCCCCCAACCGTGTTTATTCACTGTTGCTCACACTCTCAACTAGGACGGAAGCGAGACAACTGGGATGGAAAATGGCTGGCTTGCATCCTTGGCAGAAAAGAACTCAATATGGAGGTTGCAAATGTTAAGATTGAAATAAAAAGAATAAAATAAATAAGAAAAAATAATAAATAAATAAAAAAGAACAACTAAAATATAGTTTGAATCCAGGGCAGAGCGCCAAACAACAGCCTGAAAGCTGCAGGGCAAGCGTTAGATCTCTGCTCACAGAGGATGCTGATTTCCCAAAAGCAAGAACCAGCAGATAGAAATCTTTATAAGAAAAATGAATAAATAAAAAATAAAAACAAATAAACAGAGTGCAGCAGAACTTCTCTGCTCCAAGTATTTCTGCCCGGCGGGGTGCGTCATCGGCGTGATTTCTAGTTAGATGCTTCTTTAATCAGCCAGGGTTTAACAGCACTCAAAGCTTAGTGAAACCTTGAGGTGTCAGCGAGACCCTGGGGCCTCAGCGCTCTGCGGGCTCATGGATGGAGCCATGAGGCAGCTCACTCTCTCTAACAAGAGCTGCTTTTGTGTTCAGGCCTCTTTGAGAGAAAACGTCTCACACAGAAACGGCTGTGTTGAGAAACCATACTTTTTGCGTCAGCATACATAGCAGGAGAACTTTTCTTTTTAGAGACGGTAACAGAGAACAATTTCTACGATAAAAGTGAAAGGACATTTATACAGTTTACTCTAGCGGAGAAATGCACTGAATATGTGAAAACAACCAGGGAATGCTTTAGATAAAGCAGGAGGAAAAATTATTTAACCGCCGATTTTATAGCAGAGAAAAAATGTTTTACCACAACTTAAATATATCAGGAAATATATGGACTAGTTCTACAGAAACTGTGTTGATTTTTATTTCACACTTCACATATTTAACATTAATGTTCAACATAAAGTTTTATAATGCATCCGTGTCTTTGAGAGGAAAGTCTTGGTCTGGAGAGACACTGCAATAAAGACAGCAGAACGATCCTTAGCAAGATATTTAACCACTTTTTCCAGCAGAGACACTGGTGAGTTTTCAGGCACCTCCCTGAGACATAAGCTTAGTCCATAATTTGTCAACAATATTTACATGAACTTTGAGTTTTGGATTGCTATCCTGTGGGAACACCAGCATGAGTCCACAACTTTCTACTATTTATCTGCTGATTTGACATGAAGTTGATGCATTTTAATATAATCCTCGTTCTTCACTGTTGCATTTCTAATGTGTTTTTACCAATATCAGCAAACGAAATCTCAGAGCATCATGCTACCACCATCATAATTATCATCTTCTACAGAGTTCGGTTTCTAATCTTCACAATGGTTTCAACCATTTATCAGTGTTTAAAGGAGGCTGGTGCGTCTCTCAAGCAATCATTGAATGAGGTGTAGGGTTCATCTTAGACAGATGTCCAGTCTATCAGAGGCCAACAAGGAGACACGCAAATACCTTAGGTAATTTAGAAAGCTGCTTTAAGCTTACAGTCATGTTTGAGGAAGCCATGTTAATCTATGGGAGCTCATGGATGCATGGGGGGGGATCAGATTCCATCAGGTCACCATTCAAACACAGGCGCAGCGCCAACAACTGCTTCTCCGTGCAACCAGACAAAATAACGTTTCCCTTATCATAGTGTTTAAGCACCTGTGTCTCATTTAAAAGAAAATAAAAATCAAACCTTACAGTATATATATGCAAACCCAGTCAAAAGTGGACCCAAAATGGATCGTCTGATAAACTTCTAAAATCTCTGAGCTCAACACAACTAAACAATATAAAAAAACATAACAGCATTTGGAAAGTTTACAGCGTTTTCAAAGTTTTGAACTTAATCCACCTTTCAAAAACAATGGTGCAAAGCACCAGCATATATTAGCAAATACTCTGATGCAATATTGATTTGATAAAGTCTGTCATTAGAAACAAAAGACAAAACAACACTGGTGCAAAGAAAAAATGAAAGCCAACGTGACCTTCAAGTAACAATAAGTGAATGTTAACTTCTGACCTTAACAGCACATTGTAACAGATTTTCATCCTGCTCTCCTTATTTTGCATTTCACAAGTGAAATTGCTTCTAAGATGTACCTCAATATGAGTTTAGCATATTTGAGGTTTTTTAGTTCAGGATAAGAAGAATAGATATGTACAATTTTTAATATAAATAGAATTTATAGTAAAAATACAGACAGGGTAAAGAAAAAAAAACAATAAAGATTTAATTACAAAATATGCATATATTCTTCAAGTGTTACTTGCGCAAAAATAAGAAAATACCCACACAGGGCCAGTAGAAAGAAGTAAAGTCAGTAATAACAATCCAATAGATTACAATCCCCTTAGGATGCCCATTAACTAGCTACCTTTGTAAAACTACAACACTATGTCCTTTTTTGCCATCATTGACTGTCTCTTTAAACTACATTGAGCTGTCCAACTGCAGTGCATGCTATGCAACACTGACAGACCGGTACTTCCACTTGGGTCTAAGGTCACCTATTCACGTACGATCCTGTGATTCATGTCTCTAAATACGTTTAATTCAGACTGTGTGAGAACTTCATTCTTAAGGTAATACCCTGTTTCAATGTGCTGGCTCCATGCCGAAATAAAAGTAATCAAAAAGAGGATTATAAAGGGAAGCGAAAGAGGAAACAAGGGTGTTGATGTGAAATAAACAAAAGAAAAAGAATCTGTTTTTAGGTTTAAATATCTGGCTTTTCACTAAGAACTCAATAATGAATATGAATATTTTTTAAAACAAAAAAAAAAGGTGTTTTGAAGAAGTAAGGAGCTGAAGAAAGAGAAGGTGAACTGATGAGCAGCTGCCTAGATGGACTGTGTTCTCTGTTAATCAGTGACTAGAAGAACAGAAACACAAACACCATAAAGTGGGATGATAACAACGATGAGAGCCTGTAAGGAGCTGCTTGCAAAATATATGCGAGTGGATCTCTAAACGAGTCTCCACTTTGATTTTCAGGGTTATAAATTGGATAGGTGGCATAATTTCTCCACAATAATATAAAACTTCGCCAGAAGTCCCAGGCCTGTGTCGGTGCTTTTGTGTGACCTGATGATAACATTCAACCCAGTCTTTCATGGTACAACAAGCGGCGTCTGCCCCGTCCCTCATGCTCCTCCACACTCGTTCGAAGAAAAGACAAAACACGTTTGTCTCACAGCAGCAAACATCAGACTAGTGCAAGGCTGAATGTGTTCTGGTTCAACTATACTTCATCTCAAACATATCCTTCATTTTAGACGTGTTACAGCTTTCCTCAAACTTTCTGCATGTTTTATAACCTTCTAAACATTTGGGTGAATAAAATCCCACAGATGAGCTTCAGCAAATCACCCAACAACACCGATGGAGTGATAAAAGACTTTTTAAATTTTACGGCTATGTAAAAAAAAAAAAAACATCTTTAAATGTATTTTTGTTTTGTCTGTGTTTTTTTTATATGGACTTTTCATCAAATGCAGGTCATTTAAAGAACAGTTTTCGATGCCTAAATCCTTCAATATGTAAAAATCTCCAAAGTATTTATATCAATACTCCGCATTCAGAACCAGACCTAAACACTTGAAACAAGGTGAGTGTCTAATAAAAAAGTTATATTTTCAAACACATTTGAATTTGTCAAGCAAGGTTGAAAGCATTTTATTCTTACTGAGGTTTCCTAAGACATTAGTGAAAGTTGATTGCTATTGCTCCCCAACTGCACCTCCCAGATTTCTAGGACTGTTGAAATAAAATATTTTAGGTTTAAGGGTTTATAATTTTGCACATAAATTCTCATCTTAATTTAAATAACAATGAACGTCTTTCTGTTTATTTTTTAAAACAAATTCAGATTGAGATTCATAAACTAGGATACATATTTACCTAAACAATTGTTTAAAAGTATAGTAGCAAAGAAGTATAAACCTCTTTGATTTATTAGCCCCACATGCTTCCCTTTTATCAGTAACTTACTTCTCAAGTTGTTCTCCCATAAAATAAAAAATAAAAAACACAAATAACTACTAAACATCTTTTTCTTTAATAAAAACAGACACAAGTAACCTAAACTAAATTTCTATCAATCAAAAAATCAATGTTTATCCAGATAATTATAATAAAATATTATCTATTTTACATAAAGTAAGCAGTCAAAACAAAACAAAAACAAAGCATGTACATTTAAACATTTATTTTGTTATGGCAGTTTGAACGGTTTCTCCTTATCTTTGTATGTATTTCAAACTAGTAAA
>JAUZNJ010057619.1:0-28646 GCA_034780135.1 Jordanella pulchra
TGGATGGATGGATGGATGGATGGATGGATGGATGGATGGATGGATGGATGGATGGATGGATGGATGGATGGATGTTGAAATAAATCTAACCTGGCTCCGCGTCCATTTGGTCATTTCATGGCTTATTTGGTCGGACCGCCGTGAAGAACATTCCAGCAGAGGACGAGTAAATGGAAACTCCCACCAGAACGTTCCCTTTCATCGCCCTTTTGTTTGTCGAGGACATTGTGAACTCTGATTGCAAAATAAGTCCTGAGTAAATACGCTCCATCTCAGCATGAGAGCCCACTCATCCTGAAAGCACACATCTACCAGAACACTGTGGTCCATGTGGATCTGTTCCAGTGTTCCAGGGAAAGTTGATCAGGTGGAGGTCAGTGCGTCACCTGGAGTCTTACAGAAATACAAACACCACCTGTTAAGGGTCTTTCAACAAATAAATAAATAAATAAATAACAGGACTGGATGTGCATAAAGTTATAATGTCAGACTGTGAAGGAGCTCAATCAAACTGCTGAGTTGGACTAAACTGTGTGTAAATATGCTCATAAAACTGTGGCTCTGAAGGTTGTTTATTGGACTCGACTTAAAGAGACAAAAATGAAGAGTTTGAGCCATTTTGTTTTTCGTTTTTCTTGTTTTTATTTTATTTTTTTTTTACTGAAACAGACTCTAAATGTTAGAACATCTGTGTAGCATCCAGAGCTCATAGCTCATAGGAGCATCATCGGAGGTGAGTCTTTCCTCTCACTGACCCTGTGGTTCTGATCCAGAAAAAGGAGCTGAGAGCAGCTGGGAGGGAGATAAACAGAGAAAACCCTCGGAGTGTTTGAGTCTGGTGTCTTTAAAATCAAAAGAAGATGTTGGAAGTCTGAAAGTGATGCCTCCATTGGATAAAAACGATTGAAGAAAGGTCTAGATTAACAGTAAAAATCTTCACATTTAGACATCTCTGAAGCCAAAAAATCTACAAGAAGGGACACAGAGTCCTATTATTCATTCATAAGTCATTTTAACAGCTGAAAGTTCTGCCAGCTTCAGCATTTTTGTTTTGAAATACTGGGAAACCAACTTCTGAAGTTTACTTTTAGGTTAAGTTTTCTTTCAATGTTCAATTTCAACAACATGAATTGCTGCTGCAGAGATTCCACTCAAGAAATACAATTCTTATTTGTTTATTCTTATTGAAGTTTAAAGCAACTGTAGCTGCTTGGTGGTTAGAGAGCAGAGCTTTTGCTTCTTGGGACGACCTCAAAAGGTCTGAGGTTTGAAACTAAGACTGTTATTGTTCCTGAAACCAAAACAGAAAAAATATGCAATAACAAATTTCCCAACGAAAGAACAAGATCTAAATAAACATTGGTTCTTAAGTAGGAACTTTAAGAGTTGTAATTTATTCATACTTTTACATAAGCTGGAAAACTTCAGAATTCCAAAATATGAAGGCAGAATATTCGATGTTTGGCAAAAACTTACAGCAGGTTGTTGCTTAAAACATTAAGCTTTGCCAACTTTTTTTTTTAATTTTTAATCTTCTTTTAACTAGTGTGCAGAAAGTCTGGGTCTGTCCAGAATCTGTAGTAACGAACCTGAGCTGAAAAACTGTTTATAGTTTCCAGGAGCTTCACCTGAGCTGCTCCAGCTCAAATGTGTCAGGGTTCGACTTGCTGTTTTCAAAGATAAACCACATCAACAGCTCAAAAGTCAGAGCAGGACTCAGACTGTCTTCCTGTGTGAAACTACCACGCAGCAATCGACAGTTTCACTTCGAGGAATTTTCACCCTGACTCTGAGTACTTCCCCATCCACTCATTATGGTAAATGAGCCCCACATGAAGCAGACGGATGTTTCTGGGGATCCCCTCTGTATCTGGCTGGTGGTTTCTCTGAGGTTTTCCTGAAAGGCGACAAAAATCCCACCAGACTGGTTTCTAAGAGCTGCAGCTAGATGAAAGTCAGAGGCAGAGAAAGTCCTGATGTTTTCTCCTCAGTGAGGATGTTTGCTCTTCGGTGGGCTTTAGGGGGTGGAGTTCCCCCTCTACTTCTTCATCTTCTTCTTCACTGTGGTTGCTTAGAGATAAACACAGCTGGATGAAAACTGCTGCAGAAGCAACCATCAGATCAGCAGCAGGTGTTTTCCTGCAGCTGCCGACAGGAAACTGTTAAACTCAATAAAAGTACATTTACTTTTACTGACTGTAAATGATGCTGTTCACATCTTTTTGTTTAAATTCTCAGTTAAAGCTAAAACAATATCCCCAGGTTGGTTTAAAAACAACCAAGTGTGTAAGTTTCTGTGGGTTCTCACAGCTTCAGTTTTAGGCTTTTTTCTGGAGGTAAAAAAATCTTTTGTTTTTTATTACCTTTTCCCAAACTGATAAACTCAACATCAACATTTTGCATCAAAACAGCCTCACATGCAGGAAACTGAGAACACTGTGGCTGTAAGAGCAGCTGTTCAGCTGCGGAGAAGAGGCTTCATTACTCATAATGAATGATTCATAATGAAATTAAAACATCATTTTTTTACATCAGCTCATATAAATTCTAACAGTGAACCTACAACATTTATTCTGGTGAGAAACTTCTGTAGGTTGTTTTTGATGCTCACGTTTAATTAAAACAGGAGAGGGAGAAAGCAAAGTTGTGCAGAACTGAAGTTGAACCCAGATCCCTTCTAGCCTCTTGGGTTGTTGTTTTCTGAGAGCCATTTGTTTGTGGTCGTCGGACGATGTCGTGCATCTGACCACAAAGCAGGACCTTTGTTCCTTAAACCCTCAGCCGGAGACATTCCCCTAATTAACTTCATTTCCTGTCAGAGAAACAGGCTGACCTCCAGAAACCTGCCCTGCAGAAGCTGCATTCTGATCAAGAGTTTTAGATCTGTGTGACGCTGGTAGCTTACTGGTGTTTTTCTTTATAGGAAAGAAGTATTGGCACATATACACTATAAGCAGGAAAGCATTCGATAATATAAAAGTTAATTTTACTGTGAAAAGGTATGACATGAATGTTAAACAGGTCGAGGATAAAAGTGATTAAATACAACTCTAGACTAAAGCATAAAAAATCATCCATAAAAATCAAAAATCAAAAATCAACCATAAAAACTGCAGTAATTAAACAATATCAGCTGGGATTCCCATTATCATAAGAAGGGGCTCAAATCTGAAAATGTTCTTCTTCTTTTTAACCACATGTATTTCCTTACAATCAGGCTTAATTCAAAGAAAATCCCACATTACAGTTTTTTTCATTTGTTTCAATCAGTTTGCTTAGTTAGTCAGCAGGTGGTAATAATGAGTTTTTACCTGAAATTTAATGAATCAAGCACAGCTTTGTTAGCAGAGACTGTGCAGTGGGACAGTGGTGAGGTGTGTGGAATATGCAATGGAAAACATATCAGCAGAAAGATGACTAAAATGGACAGACGAAGGAGAAATGATATGGAACTGGGGAGGATGAGGAGGATAAGAGAACGACAGGTTTCATAAAAGTTACAGAAAAAGACTAAGCAGCAGGGTTGATGAGACTGAAACTAAACCATAAACTTTGACTAAACGAGGAAAACTTTAAAGACATCTCTAACTCTTTTGAGTTCAGTTACTTGAAAAGGCTTCATGTTATACTGTATATTGCCACCTGCTGACCAATCCTTGTATGTTATTGTCTAGGTTTGAATTATTTGGAGAAAGTTCCTGTAGTGTTTCATAGTAAGCTGGAGATGTTAGAGCAACAAAATCCTAATTAACTTGATACAGACCTGATTAAATTAAGCTCATTTTACTAAAAGATTGTACGCTTAAAATGTAACCTATACATTTTGCTCCTCTAGGAGCTACAAATAAAATTATATAAAGTAACTCTATAAATGTGAATGTATAGTTCCTGCTTTTTCACTGGGACATAATCTGTCCTCCCGAAACAATGACAGAGAAATGCTGAGATTGAAAAAAAAAAATCTGCCGATTTCTCCACCTTTTGTTTACCACTTTCCGTGGCTCCTGCAGGCAGGAACAGGTTTAACGACTTACTGTAAGTTAATTCAGTGTTTGCTGTGGCTTTTTCTGATCCCTGAGGGAAAACAGGCACACCCTGCTAAAACATTCTGGGTCATGCAAAAAAAGTTAACTCTGTAACCCTATAAAGCAGGCAAAGCACATTCAGCCAAGAAAGTATTCAGGTGCTGCCCCCTGCTGGTTATTTTACAGGAAGCAGCAAAAACCACCACGTATAGTTCTCTGACCGATGGCGAAATTTCTTATAAATGATATAGAATTGTTTTCTTAATTCGGGTAATAAAATCTTTCTGATCATCAGTTTTGACAGGAACATACTGAAAATATTAACAATCCTTGGCAAACTTCAAAGGTTAAAAACATTTAGCCTCTTAAAAACATTTAGAATAGGAGGGGATCTTAAAAGACCTTTATTGTTATATTGTAGAGATTAAGAGCTCAATAAAACAAGTCAAGGTAAAGGGCGAAGTATGAACACAATAATCTTTTATATAACTCCAACGTCATATTAAGTCCATTATATACAATGGTAAGGTGTGGTGAGTTGTTTGGATTAGTAATATCTTTGATGCTTTCATAAACAGACAGATCTGTTAGATATCCTGCTGTATGTAAACACAAAATGTCTTTTCTCTATTTTAAATGGTTTTTAGCTGCATTTTGATTTTTTTTCTGACTGTCTGTCAGGTTTTATTTTCATACAGAGATATATATTAATCCTTTCACCAGCTCGATCCAAAAACGTTCATTCAAAAAGGTTTAAATGAATAAGGACATCAAGAGGATGGGTTTCAAAAAGACCAGTGATTTGTATGATAAATTACTTTAAGGAGAAGATATTTAGATATTCATTTATCTGAGGTATACTGTCGGATATTTTTCAACTCATAATGACTTTCGGGGATTTTATCATGAAAAGTGATGCAGTTTGCTGTGCTTGCTGTATTTTAATTAAAATGCTGACCTCTGGGCAGACTGTTTAATGCAAATTTCATACCAGATTTATAGCAGACTAATTACACATAATAATGTTTGCATTTATATGTTGGAATGTGTATAATGTGGTAAATTTATAAAACAGAAGTGTTGCTATGTAAATGTAAAATACTGATCTGAGGATAGTATTCAGAAAAAAATAAAGTAAATTAATGTTTTAAATCATACCCAAACCTACTGCTATCCTTAAATAAATATGAATATAATAATATTTTTGATATTGGTTTATTGGAGTGTACAATAAAATTAGAAACACGAATCTGAAACAGTATGAAATATAATTAAATGGATGGACAATAGAATACAGGAATATATAAAAACACAAAACAGGGATAACACGGTATCTAAAAAAAGAAGAAATAAAAAATCATAAAAATTGTATTAGAAGAAAAAAATATTTATTTAGTTTAGGTTGTGTAGAAAAAATCCCAAGAGCATTGCACTTAATAATACTGATCTGTAAAAGAAGTACTGAGTGATAGATAGGATAATATATGTTTTGCATTTTCTGATTAATGGTATGAGAAATTTAGTGATTATAAAACAGAGAAAAGTAAATAAAGCTAAAAGAGGCACTTGCAGTGCTCCGCGTTGACTCTTTTCAGTCCAGAAATGAAAATAGACATATAATGTAATAAAAATAAAACATAGTAGAAAGCACGTTAAAATAATCTTATTTTGCTAAAAAAAATAAATAAAACTTTATAGCCTTTATAGTCTATTGGCACCTTGGGGCTTCCGTACTTGTCGTTGGGCTGCTTTTGGGGCTGGTGACGTCAGTTGTTGCAGAGTCACTGCAGACGAGTTGACTGTAAACAAGAAGCTTCTGACAGAAAGGTCCTGATCCGGTTCGACAACTCCAAGCATTTCATGTTTGGAGGTATTTAAAGCTGGTCCATGTGAGGTTCTGTAGAAACTAGTCCGGGTTCTGAGTTTACAGGTTTTTTTTCTAGATCGTATTTTTTTGGCGGAGACAGATCGAGCCCTAGCTGCTGCTGCCCTTTGGCTTCTCTCAAACCACCCAGAATCTTCTGGATTCTTCTGAACTTCTGGTTGGTGCGGCCTGGACAACCCGAGCCGTAAGTTTGACCAAAATCTTAAGTCGAGCGTTAAAACTGCCAAGAAAAAAATAAAATAAGGTCCAGCATTGAGTTAGCCAGTTAGCTTCTTGGCTAACATGCTAGCAGAGGCGCTGAAGTTAGCCTTGCATTCGGAGCTTAAATCCAATCTGGATATTTAATCAGCTCTAGACCCAAATCTGAATTACTTGGATCCTGAATTTTATTATTCTACAGTGTTTAAAGACTCTTCAAAGATAAAATGATCCTTGGACACTTTTGTTGTTTTAGATATAGGAATAGGAAAAGAGTTAATACATAAATGCTCACTGTTTTTATTGATATATAAAACAGTACAACACAATGGGTGTAGTTGAAAATATTGTTGTGTTCTGTTTTTTTGTTTTGTTTTTTTTGTTGTTGTTGTTGTTGTTTTTTCCTTTGACAACGCGTGTCCAATTTTAGTCCTTACTCGTGTAACTTTTAGATGTCTCGCTTCAACACACCTGAGCCCTTTTCTAGATCACTCGGCGTGGGGTCGAAATATGCCGCTAAATCTCTGATCTGCATACAGTTTATTCCCTTTGTATAAGATTATAAAAATATAAGATTCCGAGGCAATGTTGTCCGTTTTAAATTAGATGCAAATATGAGTGGACATTTTTAAAATGAAGGCATTTTATTATTTAATTTTTTTTATATAAATCTGTTTGCTTGAATGTTTTATTTTACAAATCAAATCTGACAAAAAATGTTGGGCTGATAAAACTGAGCATCTGATTGCGATATTTTTGTTAATTATTAACACTGCAGTTTTGATGTGTCAACAATTTCCTTATCCATAGTTTATGATGCCTTCAATTGATGCTATTTAGGGTCTTTTGCTGCAAAAACAAATGACAGCTTATTTTATTTAATACTTAAAAGGTCATTTTAAGGTACCAGCTTTTTATTTTTAAATAAAGAAAAGCATAAAACATGTTTAAAAAGAGGCTATATTGGATGGATAGATTTTCTGCTCCTGGTTGTTGATATTTGTGGAAAATTATGTATAAACAAAGTTATTCCAGTTATTCTGGAAGGTCCAGAGCCACAGGTGGCAGACTTCTACACTAGCATTAACCTGGCCTGACCCTGCATGGTTTTAAGGTTGTCCATTAGGTGTTGATTCTTGGTCCCAGCTCCTTTTTAGTGTCTTATTGGTCGGGGTTCTGAGCCAAGTCCAGATAAAAGTACAACATCAGCAGACTGTCTTTCACTGATTTGACAGAGGGCTGCATCACCACTTGAATAAAGGTTATGACTCTTACGAGGAGGAGCGTCATTTTAAAAAAATAAAACCTTGACAGTGTCTGAGGAAAGGGAGACCACTGAAATTAGCACCTGGCTTCAAAAAATAATGAACAAACATGGTTTTGTTTGGTAGCTGATGTAATGCTACATAACTTTTTAGGCTCACCTTGATCACAGCCATTAAGATAGGAGAGTTGCATCACTGGACGACCAAAAACGTTAGCTTGCTAGGGTGTCCAATAGTTTGGCCTGTTGAAAATACTGGCAGATGTGTGACAGATCCAATACTTTTGATTTGCGTAAATTTGGGGGGGGAAAGCTAAATGATGAGAGGTTTTACTCCATATTGTAGTTCTGTTGTTAGCCATACGAAACGTGTTTTCTTTAATGTAGATCCAGTTTCAGTCATAGTCAGTTGACTCATGTGTAACATTTATATATGTTAACATTTGTTTACATGATCAAAGACAAGTAGAGCAACGTAAATATCATTTTCTACTAATATAATAATGAAGTATGATACAAATACTTCAAATACTAACTGTGTATAACAGTATCCTGTAGCAAACAAACAGTTTTATCCACCTCAAACATGTTCTTTATTATTATTAACACTAGGTAGAAGCCGAGTCTGATGTGATATTTGAGATCTGTTGTCTATTTTCCTGTAGTTTAGCACGGTTTACTGCGCTGCCTTGTGATGCTCCAACTGCTCACAGAAAGGATTTCAAATGTTTGATTTTCCATCTAATCCTGAAAGAAGGAAAAGGTAGTCTGCTACACTCAACAGAAAACAGTTTATATTATTATAAGAGAAAATTTAAACAGCAGAAAATTATGTGAGGTCATTCTGAATACTTGTACATTTTCAACTTATAAAACAAATGTGCTGTCCTTATTTTAGACATGCTAGCAGTTAGCATGGTAAATGGAGAAGACTTTTATCACTTCCTAGGGCCAAGTTTGAATATTCCTCTGAGAGCAACCAGCAGTTTGAGGCACTGCTGAAAGCACCAAGAAAGCGAGTCAGTCTTTTAATGTTAGTTTAAGATCTCTGTGCTTTTCTGTTTCATGATTTATTCATCTGTTTTATTTAGTAACCTATTGTGTAGTAAAATATGAGAACATTTTGTTTGGTTTATTCAGTCAGTATTGACTAAATCTGGCACAATAAATAGTTAAAATATAATCATGCACTACTCTTAACAAAAAAAAAAAATCAGCATATTGTAAAAGATATTTAGTCATTCATGTTATGAAAATATCGTCTTGACTGAAGAAGACACTCCAGGTTTATAGGAGAATGGCTGTTTATCTATTAATCGTCAGTTGGTGATACTATCAGTCATCTTTAGATTAATTTATTAAAAGATAACTAATCCAGACCCTAAGGGACCCATTGGTCAGCACAGAGCTAACAGGAGCTAAAGGCTAAGATATTTTCTCTCCTGTTTGTGGTCATTTCTTCAATTCATTTATTGTTTTATCTCATATTAATATCCTTTCTTCTTGTTATGTAAAATATTCTATTTTTTATCAACTAAAGAGAGGAGCCATGGTGCTACTGAAACCGATGCAATGAAGTGTTGTGATTTAAGAAAATTAAAGCTGTTTTTTTGCGTTAAGTTCCTCCCAAACTAGAACAGAACCGGATCATATTTGATGGTGGATAGTTCTGCCTGTGTTACTGATAGAGCTGCAGCTTGATGAGGTGTGTGTTTGTGTTGCAGCTGGGTGGCTGGTCGGAGCAGCCTCCTCCAACCATGGAGGCAGGAGGTAAAGACTGCGAGGAGGAGACGCTGCAGACGGCCTTTAAAAAGCTGAGGGTCGACGCTGAGAGGTAAACCTCCTTTAACCCAGGAGATAAACTGTGAAACCTAGAGCTTCCGGAAAAGCAGCGATGCAATAATTTATACCCATGGAGATGTTTCTCACAGGAGCATCAGACCCAGGAGCTGTTCTTCTGGTTGCTTCTGCAGAACTTCAGGCAGTGCAGAGACAGAATATAGACAAGCTTAGAGGTTTAGCCCTCAGGTGGATTCCCAGCTGAAATCCATCAGAAAGGATCATCTGGGTGTAGTTCTGACTCTGTGTGTTTATCTCCTGCTGATGAACCATTTGTCAATTATGGCTGAAGTTCAACCTACAGGCTAGATCTAGATATCTCCATCTTACCCAGTCTGTTTAACAGAAGCATAGCTCATGTGGAAAAACCTGTTTTTACTTTATTAGAGTTGTTTATTTTGTTCTACTTGAGTCCTGCAGTGGAAGGAAAAGTCACCCAGTTTTTACAGAATCCTTCAAATGTTTTCCTGCTCCTTCCTTTCTAACCTGGCCTTTATTTTTTCCGGTTGTTTCTACTGTTTCAGTTTGTCCGGAGCTGCGAGCGTTTCGGATTCATTGTCTCCCAGAGCAGCGTCCAGAGTTGCTCTGGACAGCAGCAGTGGAGCGAAGGCCAAACTCGGCTGCTCAAAGGACACCTGGCACTGGTAGGTGGATCAGCTCTGGACTCGGCTGGACTCACACAGCTTCATCATTGGCTGTTTTATATGTTTATTTCTAAACATCATCCACTAACATTACAGAGATAAAGTTATTCAAATCATCCAAGGAAGTATTTGAGCCCTATGTGGGAGGACTTTACAAATCAAATCCATCTAAATAAACTGTAGGTTATACACCATGGTCTTTATTACAATCATTATTACAACTTAATAAAGGTGTAATATTTTAATTTGTTTGACATTCTGTTGCGCTTTAGTCTGACAAATGTTGGACTGGTGACAGGTTGCATAGTAACAGCGCTAGTTTTTAATTAAAAAGTAATCAAACGAATCTCTTTCCACGTTGCTTTCTGTTGGTCCAATTATCTGCAGCTGATTTATGTTTTGATTCCAGCTCAGTGAAGCACCAAAACTTTCTAAGTTCTTATAGAGTTTTGCTTCAGATACAGAGTTTTAATGTTGAGCCGATTGTTAATTATTAACTGTCAACATGATGTGTATGAGCAGTGGTTTGAAAAGCTGCAGTGTTAAATTTATTAAGTGGTTTGAATGAAACCAAGAAAAAGACTTTGGGAAATTAGTGAAATAGAGCAGAGTGTTTACCTGGAGCCCTGAGTTCTGTTACCAAATAACTCACATTATCTGATCACTGTATCCTGGATCGATGGGGGGTTTGTTTTGTGGATCTTGTGCAGATGATGCGTTTAGCACAGAACCACATGATGTGAATGTCTGCTGAGGTTTTTCATCCTAAGTTTAGACTTCAGATCCTTCATCCTTGTTTTTTTTTTCCTTCAGCTGCACGAGGAAAACCAGCAGAGGAACTTCATCCAGGACCAGACGACGGAGGTCAAAGTCTCCCATCCTCCACCCCCCACGGTTCACCTACTGCAGCAGCGCAGCTTCAGCTCTGGCGCCCCCTGGTGGCTGCCTGAAGCAGCAGCGGCTGGCCTTGTCTGAGTCCGCGGAGCCTCAAGCAGCAGTTGATGAAGCTCCTGGGTCCTCTGCGGGGCCTCCAGTTCAGACGGAGCGGTGCTCCTCAGGCGTGCTGGGCCGTGGCTCTCCTGTGGTCTTTGGAGTTCGCCCCAGTTACGACACACGGATGGGGGGTGTGGGTTCCTCACCATCCTTAACAGAGAACACCACGGCAGCGACATCCCCACTGTGGGAGGGTAGAAGCTCGGGAGAGGTCCACTCCAGTGAGGAGAGTGGAACAGATAAAGGTTCCCCTGGTCTATCGGGAGCTTCTGCGCCTCTTGGGTCCAACAGTGCAGACTTTAGAGCTCTGTCCGAGCTCCACAGTCGCAGCTCCTCAGATGGACCCCTGCCCCCCTGCTCCTGCTTCCAGGTCAGTGAGTCAGAACCCAGGGAGGAGAGCGAGCCTGAAACCAGACAGCAGTGCCTCTGTAGGTCGCGTGCTCCTGGCTGGAAGGATGTGGAGGTCTACTCCTTTACTGGGCTTCGCAGCGTCATCTCAGAGTGTGAAGGGAGTCTGTCGGTCCAGGAGGACGAATCCAGAACTCTGAGCAGTACTTCATCCTCCTCGCCGCTGGCATCCGGCTCGCCTCGGTCATGCTCAGAGCAGGCGCGAGCTTTCGTGGACGACATCACAATAGAGGATCTTTCTGGCTACATGGAGTATTACCTCTACATCCCTAAGAAGATGTCCCACATGGCTGAAATGATGTACACCTAAAGGGCAGGTGACCTTCATCCCATCTAGAGTCATGCAGCTTGTGTTCTGTGGCAGAGGGGAGCGGAAAACTGAACCAGAGCTAAAGATGGTCAAACTAGGAACCATCCCAGCCAATGGCCTCTCTAGGTCCAGCTTGTTTTCAGTGTTTTGTTCATTTCTTTGTTTCCCAGATTTAATGTTTACACTTGAAGTTGCCAAAGCTCTCCTGAGCTAACAGTTTAAGACCAGCTGAGACTCTGTCTGTGGTTCTTTCTCAATAAAGATGCTGAATGCTCTGCTGGGAACTTGGTCATTTTTAATTTTATGCACAGAAGAAGAAAGCCTGAATGTTTGTGAGATTATATGGATTAATTTAGTTATTTGGGGTAAATGTATAAAATCCCATAAAACTTGTTTGTCACTTCATAAAACATCAATTTAGAGCAGGACTGGATTGGCTCCAACAAATGTCCTGGTTGTTTTTGGTTGTGGCGTCCCACCGTGATTGGTTCTATCTGTGGGGAGACGCAGCATACCAGAGGAGTTTACAAAACTATTTGGTAAAAAGGCTACTTAAATATTGAGTAACATATCATCTGAATCCATCATTTTAAAAAATACATTAAAAACACAAGCGGGAAATTCTGGTATTTCAAAGACAAAACAGAAATTATAAAAAAAAATGTATAATTGCAGAAGAAACCTATTTCTGAATATTTTTTTTCAAATGAAACCAATACTTACAGGAGGTAATGTATATAATTTTACTGTATACTTAATGTCCAAATTGTTCACCAGCAGAAAATAATCAAGATACAAGATGTTTCATTTTGACATGAATGTACCGGTAGGTGTATCTGGTGCATTTTTAAGTCATTTCTTAATTTGGTCGAGTTACTAATAAGAAACCTGATCATTTAAGAGCAGCGACATTAATAGAAGATTACTCGAGTAATGCTTGCATTTATATGGACCTACTCACGTCTTTAACAATAGCTTCAACAAATCTCCTGAAAAAGTAACGTTTTTCAAAGGTTAATAAAGGAAATGTAACCAGTTATTACCCACCTCTACCTATGACTCACTTATTCTTGCTATATTTATGTAGTATATATTGAAAGGAATAGCTTTATGACAAGTTAAAATAATACTGTAAGTTGCACACTTTATGGGTTTCAATTACTGAATTCCAGTACTGCATCCTTATCCATGTTCATTACAGGAACATTTCTCCTTACTTCTGATCTGAATCCACCTACATTCACCTTCTTCTCCTTCCTGCTGCTCCGGGTGAACCTGTGCTGCAAAACAAACGTATGGCCACAAATGTGGCTGCGTCCACCTATAGGCTTTGAAGCCTTTTTTCTCTCAGCTTCTATGGTCTCCATCGGTGTTTTGGGAATTTTTGATCAATTTTCACAGGAAAGGAAAAAATTATAACCTTGTCTAAAATAGTTAAGTTTGGTTTCCTCAGTCAGCGGTGAGGGAGGGGCGGGCAAGGAGGGTTAAGTGTTTTTATCACTGTCTTTGTTGTTATCATTCATATGTAAATACTCTAACCTATGATTTGCTAAAGTTATAAAGTAATGAATACAAATTAAGATATTAAATACATAATAATGAATATATTTTGATTGCATGATAGCAGCTTTGGGTGAGCCCAAAGATGGGCATCGTCCCACTTGGCATATTCCCAATGCCCAATCCAGCCTTGGTTCAGATCTAAATGATATTCAGCCTTTTCAGCTCAGTGGCAGTTAATCTGTGACATGCTTGAAGTTTTTCAAAAATCCTCCATGTCTGTAGTTTGTTACAAAAACTAAAAGCTTTTCCCTTTTAACTTTAACCAGTCACTTCAGCATATGCAGTTAAATACTGAAGAAAAAGTTGATCTAAGGAACATCCGTTCTTTTATAGGTCAAGATCATAGAATGGACAAACCTGGAGAACCAAAACAAGTAGAAGACAACTAAAAGAAACAGCCAAGACTGAATACTGTTAACGTACAGTAACAGAAAAACACCTTTGGACAGGAAGAAATAGTCTACAGGTATTAATAAAATATATTTAGATAAAAATGGTCAATTTTCAAGTTAAAGAAAAAATGGTTTACAGAATGGTAGAAAAAAGTATGATTGTAGCAAATGATCAAGTTATCTCATAGGAAGAGGTGTGGATTGCAGTCAGGATGTTTCTATATGGAGTCAGTGAAGATAAACGAGCTGTTACCCTTCAAGCATTTTAATAGGTACAAAAATGAAAAGATGAATAGCCTAAAATGTCAGATACAAAAAGGCATGTAATCCTAGTTTTTTTATTATATTAAAAGACAGCATCAAATCATATGTTGAATGTAATTTAACACCTGATTTCAATTCTGGTCAGTTAATCCTCTGTTATAAAAACTGCATTAGAGGTGAATCACTTACCATCAGAGACTGGAGGAGAAATCTGGACTGGTTACCTTTAAGGAAGCATGGTGCCCTGCTGCAGACCTTTGGAACAGATTGAAAACATATTTTCTAAAACAAGAATCAAAAGCAGGTCTAGATATATGTTGGAGCACTGGGGAAGAGTGGACAAGATTTGCTGCTAATTTGTGGTCCCTAATGCACAATGATTACACGTTTAGCAAACTAGAAAAGATCTGTGTAGGAAGTTGTTTAGAGGGAAGAAAGCCGACCCTGTTTTCAGCATCATCTCAAGGGATTCCATCACCTTTTCGCTGACATATGGGTAATCAAACGTGCATTTTGAAATCTTATACACACGAATATGTTTAATTGGTTTAGGGTTGTTAACTATGGTTTCCTGGAGAGCTGTTTCAGATATTTCTTTAATTCATCCAGAGGTGCTGAATTCAGCCTCTGAAAGTAAAGACCCTACCTAGAGTTCCTGTCAGTGCTGTGGAGCTGTTGGGGATTTTTAACATGAGACTTTCAAATATAATGTTTCATATAATCATGTCTCTGGTGCTTTACTATTTTGTTTGTTCATCTAGGTCACCAAAGTGGGTTTAAAATTTCTTACCATTTTGTGTTTTTCCTCCTCTTTGGAAGATTCCTCCACGTAAAAGCATAGTGTCGCTGTGGACCAATCAGACCGCGCCAACTGGACGTTGTGCCCGGAAAGTAATACCACGATCCAATCAGAGAAAAGTGCGTGTAGGTTTGTGGAAATTCTGACCAATCGGGGAGCGGCTGTGTGGGACTCAACGCCCACTCCTAGGTTTACCGGCGTCTGTCAGCTCCGAAACGGCGGAGACTCATGAGTTCAGACTGTTGGTGTGCTGCATTTATTTCACGTACGTTTTTCTGACCTAGCTGGTGCTGAAAATGTTGTGTCTGAGCGGCTTGTCGGTGGCTTTGGCCCTCGCTCTGGTGCCCGGACCTGTCGAAGGCCTGAAAGAAGGAGAATGTGAAGGTAGGAATAGTTGACTGCTGCTAGCAGCGGCTACACTTGCTTTTAGCTTTAGAAACTTTATACCGGGCAAGGAAAGGGGTCCATCTTTATCTGATTTGTAGGTTTTGCGTTGCTTGATTAAGTGAAAGGTCTGGATTAATATTCATCCATTCACCAAAGGAGAGTGCCCAAACGCATCCCTAAATTTATTGTTACCTAAACGGGATCTGGCGTTGAATTTGACTTGAATTCAAATGATAGCAGCAAATGAAAACAGTGATTAAATGTATAACATCCGCATAGATTTTTCATTTGAGGAAGAGCAATAAACTCCAAAGAGCAGTAAAAGTTTTAATGGATGTGACTGAAATAAACGCTGTCAGTCACCAAGGCTCGGTACAAGCGTTACCTTCTATGAAATTAATTAGCATAACTTTGATAATTCACCTTTCAGTCTCCGAAGACAGAACAAATTAAGCAAAAACAGTTTTAGGTGTTTGCTTGGCCCCAAGTTCTCCACATCTCCATCTCAGAAATCAACCAGTACAGTTTTTTTAAAGCCTAATTATTCGTTACTGGTTTAACTGATCCCAGATCTGTTGAATCTGATATTGTTTTTTCTTCCATAATTTAGGTGATAAAAATGACAATTTAAAATTGGATAAAAGTCCCAATTTACTCCAAAAAAACTATATTTATAAAATGTTTAGGAGGGGGCAATGGTAGGATGCAGATCCTGCATCCCAAGGGTTGCTGGTTCAAACTCCAGCCCTGTCAGTCTGTCATAGTTTCCTTGGGAGAGGCTTCTCACCTGTATTGCCTCCCTGTGATGTTAAGGTGCTGCTGCACCTTAAAACGCTCTTTCGTCTGATTGTATTAACCCTCCATTTGCCATACATTGAAAAACTTTAGTTGGATTTGCAAATAAATGTTTCTTTTTGTTTAGATTGAGACCTGTGTAACATTTATCATTTCTATTGTGAAGATTTAGGAAGCTAAAGCAATAGTAGCTTTAAGAATCTGCCTGCTCATAAATCAACGGTGTATTGGGGACTATTTAGACTGTTGTCAAAAATATCGGCATCGTTTCTATACAGCAGCCTCGCATCTGCCAGCGTGCCCCAGGGCAGCTCTGGCTGGAATGTAGTGTAAAGAGCTTTATAGTAAAAATGGCTCTACAAAAACGGGCTATTTACCATTTATTAACAAAGAGTCAACAATGGTTAGGAACTGGAGGAAGCTGCAGGTCAGGCTCTTTAAGTAATCTCAATACACGGCCGGTCAATGCACAAATGAATGGATGCACTTATCGGCGAATGCTGATTTGAGGGGCAAAAAAGGCTTAAATGGGCGATCCGATGCGTCATTCTACCTTTACATGGTTCAATCCAGCATCTCTGGGATGTTCTAATCGTACACGTCTGATCCATTAAGGCAACAGCTCAGGACTTCCTGAGCTCAGGATGTTAATCCATCTCCTGCCTGGAGAAACTAATAAAAACTACTAAACCAGAGAGCAAGTGAGGACAAGATATGGAAAAAATAAAACGGTGTTATCTGTATGGTACAAATGTTATCTCTAGAAACACGTTTGGAAATGTTTAGTCTTTGGCAGATTTGATTTAAAATGACTGAAAGTTGTCTTTGGTTCAGTTCAGCGTCGACCAAACATCCAGAATGAAAACCTTTAAATCTCTGTGTTTTCTTTTCATCGGCTTCTAACAGGACCAGCAGCTGATCATCATTGAAAAGGTTCAGAGTCAGACGTTTCTTAAACTCCAGCATGACTCTGCTCCATAATGAGACGCAGTTTAATTGATCTTATAGTATATTTTTTCTGTAAGCGTTTCTGTAGGTAACTGCAACAATCTGCTTGTTTTGAGCAGTGGGTCTAATATTCTGGCTCTTTATAACCTGACAGAGGTAGGAAGGTGGATTTAAAAAGTTGCTGACTTTTTTTTAAAATTTTAGTTGAAGGTAAAAACATGAAATCATACCGTTGTTTGTTTTGCTGTTGTTGCTTAAGATCCTTTTCGTACCAAATAGTGAAGCCATTCCAGATTTGATCGAATGGTTTTTCTAATGATGATCCACATATTATCAGAAAAAAAAAAATCTAATGTAAAAGGAGACCAGGTTTTAGGTTTATTCTGAACAGCTCTCCACACAGTCTGTTTCTTTTGCCGTTTTACTCTGGTGATTGAAATCAAGATTCCTGAAGGAATGGAAAAGAAAAAACTGACCCTGTTCCTCCTTCCTTTCTGATTTAGTGTGTGTCACCTTCCTGGGGAAGTTCTACGGGGCGCTGAAGGACTCCAACATAAACTTCAACAGCGCAGACATTGAAAAGGAGCTTCTGAAGAGCTGCAAAGATACCAAAGGAAAAGAGAACAGATTTGTGAGTAAATGGATGATCTGGGAACATCCAGAGGGGTTCTGTGGTTTCAGTTCCGTAGATGTTGAGCTTACCTCTATTTTTTTTGCCACCTCTTATAAATTAAATGTGTTTCTATATCTGCTGTAATTTTCCAGCGCCCTGCTCTGCCTTGAAACGTACAGAAATTCAGCGGGACAGTTGATGTTTCTGTAAAAAAACAAAACCATGAAATAACTGCCTTTATATTCAGACTGTAGCAAAGTAAGGACAGAGCAGTGATGCTGCTGGGATCTTGTTTCTGTCGGTTTCTCCTGCATGATGATGATGATACACCAGTCTGAGAATCTGAACCTGCTTCCTGCTGATCTGAACGGGAGGAGCCTCCTTTGATAGCCGTAGGGACGACTGGGCGATTGTAGCTTAAAAAATCCAATCTTATCGATTAATCTGACTTATCAATGTTCTTAAGTTTCATATCAACGTTATAAATTATATTTATTGCTTTCAAATACAAGCTCTGATTTCCATCATTCCTTGTGGAGGTGACAGTTATTTACAGGGAGACAAAAATTAAGCCGTGAAACGTAGTTTTTAAGCATTTTTTTCACAATAACCAATGAAAATAAAAACTAAATGCTGGCGGCAGCTGGCTGTATCACACAGCGAGCTAGTTTATCAGTAATAAGTACACATCTAAAACCAAGAAGTAATGAACTAGTGTCACTTTGAGCTATGAAAGCCCAGGGAATCGATTGTTTTTGGGGGGGAAGCTGTTTCAAATTTATATTTAAACTGAGCAAAAATGTATCATCTGCAGATTTAGGTGCATTAGAAGAAATCAGCCTTTCCACGTGGCTGGTAGCGCTGTGCAGCTTGCCTCCATCTTCAGTTTGAAATGTGGAGTTTCCCAAAGAAGCACAGGATTCAGGCAGATTTAATGTTTCCACTGCTGGTCATTCAAGCCCTGCTGCCAGGTTTTATTTAGGCTCTTAGGTGGACTTTCAAAGCCTTTAGAGCCTCTAATTCACACAGATCTTATGCTTTCTGAGGGTGAAGTGAGTAAAATGGGGATAAACATAGTCCCCATCATCATTTAACTCAGATTATTTGGAGCTTTTTCTTATTGTGTTCATTCTGTAGAGATGAAACACAGAAACTGCGCCCCTGTGCCTCCTACCTCTGACCCATCTACAGTCGCATCCCCTCCACCATCCAGGCATCTTCCTTTAGTGCCAGCAGCTGGTTCTGATCCACGTAGGGTTGAGCACAGTGAATCGACTGGAACCGGTTCTAACCTTTCAATTCTCCTGGAATCGTTCAGATTTTTTATTTTCTCTTCCTAATTTCAATAACCAGTCTAGCGACCGGAAAAAGAAGCTGCTGAGTACGATTTGAAAGTGTAGCTTTAATGTTAGTCATGACCAGGCAGCTAAGTGGGACACTTGCGATAGGATTTTAGGAGCGCATGGCCGGCATGATTAAACACCAACAGACTCGTGTTAGAGCTTCAACTTTGACCTGCTATAGAGGAAATAAATTCTGTAGGGATTCCTTTACACAACACCTGCTTCCTCCAGCTCCGACTCTCAGTCTAGAACCACACTACAGTCAGAAACAGGTCAGTGAAAAACAGAGCAAGTCTATGGTAGTAGAAGACTGTGAATCATCAGACATTGGATTTTAAATCATTTTTGATGTGTTTTTTTAATAGATTTTCAACAATAAGGGTTCATGTAAATGTCACCCTGTGAAACGATCGTTCCTAAGATGCATAATAAAGTTTATGTGCATCATATTTTTATGCTGGTTGAAAAGACCCATGTGATCATTTATAGTAACATTAATTAAAAGTTAAATATCTATAGATTTGAATTTGTTGGGAAATTAGACTTTTTAGTCCTGAGAGATTAAATGGTTTAACATGTAAAACATATAAACTTTAATGTCTTTTCCTCTTAAAAGAACCCAAATGGTTGGAGTTCAAACGATGCCCAACTCCAGCCGCACAATCAGGTCTAGGATTAAAAGCACAGAAGCAGGACTGTTCTGCTCACCGGCTCTGCACACATTTACCCAATGACCCCTCCGCTGTTCAAGGATCCTTTGAACATGTTCCTTCATCTAATCTGTTCTTCCTCCTCCATGTGTCCAGTGTTACTACATCGGAGCAACGAGTGACGCAGCCACCAAGATGATCAACGAGGTGTCCAAACCCCTCAGCTACCACGTCCCAGTGGAGAAGATCTGTGAGAAGCTCAAGAAGAAGGACAGTCAGATCTGTGAGCTGAGATACGGTAAGAAAGCAAACAGGCGGAGGGAAATCTGAAACAGTCATGATCTACCGCTGTTCCAAAATGTTCCTGATTTCTGTCTCACCTGCAGACAAAGAGCTGGACCTGACCACAGTGGACCTGAAGAAGCTCAAAGTCAAGGACCTGAAGAAGATCCTAGAGGAGTGGGGCGAGTCCTGCAAAGGCTGCGCCGAAAAGTCTGACTTCATCCGCAAAATAACAGAGCTCATGCCGAAGTACGCGCCTGCAGCTGCCAAGGCACGGACAGATCTGTAAGGACACAGGGAGGCGGACTCTGCACAGACTGGAAAATCCTGTGAGGAGGAACAACGGGAGTTTTGTCATGTCTGATTCTGGTGTGCACTCATGTGCAAACTGCACGGAAGGCTGAGGGTTTCTACTGTACTGTAAAATAAAGCTGGCAGCAGGTGCGGCAACCCTGCTCCTTCATTCACATCATTTCACAATAAACATCCAAGTAAAGCTGCATCCCAAAATGTCCCCAACCAGCAGAGCTCCAGGCTGCTGAGGAGTAAAATGTCAGAAAAACCAAAATCTGTCCTGAGACCAGCAGCAGCTCATATTCATCAATCATCAACTCATTTTAATGCAGAAAAAAACTTCTATTTCATGTAAACGTTTAGAGTTTAGGAGGGAGTCCAATCAGCTAAGAACTGCTGCAGCAACAAATGATCCAGACAGAGGAGAGAATTATCCTGGTTCTCAGCTGCTCATCAGCTCCCCTGGACGGTTTACACAATTACTGCCCAGTTTTTAAATGCTTTGGCTGCTCAACTCCACCTCGGATGGTGCTGGTGTGGCCTCAGATTTAAGGAAAACTTTAGGTCTCTGCTCACATCAGGACTCCATGGGTCAAACTGTTTAACTTGGATGTTTCTGTTCCAGTTTACAAAACCTTTCAGAATCCAGTCTGACTGTTAAACCCATTCAGTCGCTTCCTGTCTCTCAGTTTCATCTGAGTTACCCTCTAAAACCAGTATCACTGCCAACCTGTTTAAATCCAACAATGTTTTTTATTTTGAAAGGATGTAAAAAATGAATTGACAGGAAGCAAAGAGAACATCCCAATCCCAAACTGGCCCTTTAGCACTAACCCTCTGTTTGCGCGTTCCCGGCGAAGTGTCCGCCACATTAAGAGCCATCCCAAACCATGTAGTGGGTAGGTTGAGTGGACCATCCAGCCCCTAAATGTTGAGTCTGCCAAATTACAGCGAGTCTGCATCGATGCAGACTCGCTGTAATTTGGCAGCTGGTGTAACGGTGAATTAATGTCGGAGGAAATGCTGGCATTTAAATGTAATTTCTGCTGGTTTGCTGCATCTTTGTCACACTGACAGAATATCACAAGTTGGGAAAAAGAAGAAGGCATTTATTCCAAAAGGGAAGGTCCTCTTTGAAATAGTTTTATTTAATCGTAGGAATTTATTTTTTCAGAAAAGGGGGGAAACATTTGTTATGTCATCTTGCGTCAAAGAGCTACAGCCGTGCACATGGCGTCACTGGGTTGCCGCAGCAACGAGTGAAGAGGCTGTCCCTTTCTTGTTTATACCCCCCACCTTCAGTCAAGGTGCTTTACCCCTTAGGCACTAAGGTTATTGCTTAGGGGCCGGTCTGGGATTGGGCCTTAAACAGATATGGTTCTTGTTACTGGTTCCAATAGAACCCAGTTTAAAATTGACCTGACCCAGATGCAGCTGTGGGCCTGGATCAGCAGAGAACGGACCCATACTGTCTGTAAAAGACGAGAAAAAGAACCTGAGGATGACTCAGATGAAACTACACTTAGGATTGGATTTTAGGTGGAATTTTATTTACAATGAGACTTTCTTCAACCCAACTTTTAAGATGCGACTCTGAGGTTTAATCATATTTTGGTTCTACTGGTTGAACTGATATTTAGTTCATCTTCTGTATTTATTAAAGGTTTTTCCAAACTTTTAGTTTCTTTTTGACTTTGTTAATAAAGAACATCCAGCTCTGCTCTCTGGTTTTCCTCCTTCACAACCTCAGATTACTCAATATTAAATCTGGACCTGAACTAACAGCTTGTTGTAGATGATCTGTGATGTTTGGAGTTGAAACAGTTGCTTTTTGACAAACATTTATGTGAATCAATGCTGAGTTCTTCATGACATTGTTTCTTAAATTGGCTTTGAGGAGAGGTTTCAGTTGCCTCTGGAAATTATTCCACAAATATTTGGTTAAGGTCCAAACCTAAGGGGAACATTTAGTAAACAAAGTGCTGTAAAATAATGCATAGATTTAAGCTTTATGGTTTAGTTAATTTTGATTTTTATTAATTTACAGCGCACCTTATTTACCTACAGCGCACTCAACCTTCCATCTTGCTCTCTCCATACAAGCAAAGGCAATCGGGACAGCGTGCAAATATGTTTATAGGCAAAACAAAAACAGTTTATTTGGACAGCACATTTCAGAGAGGAGTTCTGTCCAATTCTCCAACCCTTATTGGTGAAAAGGCAGACCAGCAGCTGTACCCTGCCTCTCCCTGAGCGAGGCATGAATGTCCCTAGAAAAATAATGGTACTGAAGGTAACATATTTTGCTCTAAACCCTCTGCTGGACCTTTATTCAATAACTCTGCCATCTCAGAGGTGGAATATTGCTTTGTTGGAGGCACTAATGTCAGCCCATACCATGATACCACCTGGGATCAAGTAACATTGGTTGACAAGCTGCATGCTCCTTGGACTGCAGTTTACACTCCCACAGTGTGATGTGATGTTAAGTCTGGGATGATAAAATGGCTTTCGTAGTGATGATTTGATCCCTAAGGCCCACTGAGGGACAACATCAGAAAATAAATGTACAATGAAATAATTAAATGTCACTTAGATGTTATTTATCTAATGGTTCACGTATTAAATGTACTATAGAAAGCAAAATAATTCAATGTGCTGCCATTTGTATCCAGGATCTCATTCTTTTGGTCATGATTCAGATTTCATGACCATAGGTGAGGCTAGAGACATAGACCTTTGCTAAATTTTAAATAACTATTTTAATGGGTCACCAGTCTGTATTACTGTTATTTTGGGGTAACTGGTTTGGAAACCCCTGAGTTGGAGAATGTAAATTCTGTTCAGTTTATATAGTGGACACATCAATTCAAGGGACTCTGTTTTAAGAACATAAGGAACAATCAGATCTCTGATATAAGACGGAGTCTGGTTATTTAGATCTTTATATGTGAGAAGGAGGATTTTAAATTCAATTTTTGATATAACAGGATGCCAGTGAATAGAAACTAAGATAGAAAATGAGTTATGTTTTTTATAAGATCTCGGGCTGTAGAATTTTGGATCCGCTGAAGGCTTTTAAATACATTTTGTGGACTCCCTGATAATTAAGAATTATAAATCTGTATGATATAGCTGAATGAAGTAGTCCCTGTTTCATGTGTTTCTATCGATGATTATAGATTCCGATGCAGAGGGATCAAAGACCACAAACAAGAGTTCAGTTTAGACTTGCTACTGTGAAATCCCTTCAGTTGTTCTTATGTATGTTTTTATATAGTATTGTCCTAGGGAGAAACATCGTGCATCTTCCATTTTTTTTCCTTTGTAAAAAACTTGTCCAACTCAGGATTCTCCAAACATTTTTGCTCTTCACGGATAATTGTAGCAGCTGATAAATAAAAACCAAAAACAAAACACTTTAAAAGATCTTAAGAAAAAACATTTAATTTATTTAAAGTCACGAGTTGTGGATATTTCCCTACTAATTTTTTAACGAATGATCCATATCTGCATAGCACAGACAAATGTTTTGAAACAAATCGTGGTACGTCATCGCGTCACCCGCGTGTGCGTCACCGCGCCCTCCGTCCTCCTCAGGGAACGCGCACATTCCTATTGTCCAAGATGGCGGCCTTGGTGCAGCTACTGTGATGCTGAAATGTTTTACACCATCTTTAACCTTTTTAATCGTAAATGTGCCAAAAATCAGCGGCCGTCCTGGAAGCGTGTCTCTCCGTGAAGCCGTCCGCTGCCGTCTCGTCTCCACGAACCCTCCCGGAACCCGCTACAAGCGCTGAATTCCCGCTGCAAGCACGGAAAAGTTTGGGCTCCATCCTCCGGTAAAAGATGAAAAGGCAGGCCGGGAGAGAGAGCAGTCCGCCCCGGGCTGTCGCTAAGCGGTTACGGGAGAGAGAACGGGAGAGTGCCCGCAGAGATGAGCTGCCCCCACCGCCTCTGGCTCTGCTGTTGGCGGAGAGTCGGGGCTACCATCGCCGGAGCCGCAGCAGGGAGCGGGAGAAGCCTCGACTCAGAGAGGAGCGGGCGGCCGCTCTGGAGCTACACCACAGACACGAGCTCAGCCTCCTCGGTCGCCCACCGCTTCGCACCGCCGAGCCCCCCGCCGCCAGGCCCGGCACGCTGGAGTACAAGACGCTGCTCATCAGTAACCTCGGCTCTCAGGTATCGGACGAGGACGTGGAGGACGCGCTGTTCCACGAATTCAAAAAGTTCGGGGACGTCAGCGTGAAGCTGTCGCACACCCCGGAGCTCGGCCGGATCGCCTACGTGAATTTTCGCCACCCGGAGGACGCCAAAGAAGCCAGGCACGCCAAGTCCTCCAGGTTGGTTCTGGGTGAGCGCCAGCTGAAAATAGAGCCCATGTATGTGAGGAGGCGGAGTGTCACCCCGCCGGACGTTGGGTATTTGCCTCTGCATGCACCGTACCCGTACAGGCAGCGCTCCCTGTCCCCGCCCGGGCCGGCTGTTAGCAGTCTCCGTGAGCTGAGGGCCCGACAGTACGCCCTGGAGAGCCTGGCTCTTAGCAGGGACCGGGACAGGCTGTTGGATTACTACGGCATGCTGGATGAGAGGGGGCGGCCCTACGGCTTCCCGCCCATGCCGGTGGTGGAGGATTTAAAGCCTGAGGACGACCAGAGGGCCACCAGCAACCTTTTCATCGGGAATTTGGACGGGAACGTGACAGAGGCGGAGCTCCGGAGGGGGTTTGATAAGTATGGCATCATTGAGGACGTGGTGATTAAACGTCCTGCCCGTGGACAGGGTGGGGCATACGCCTTTGTGAAATTTCAGAACCTGGACATGGCTCACCGTGCCAAGGTGGCGATGCAAGGCCGGCTGATCGGTGGGAACCCCATAAAAATTGGCTACGGCAAAGCAAACCCCACCACCAGGCTCTGGGTGGGCGGGCTGGGGCCCGGGAACTCTCTTGCCGCCTTGGCCCGGGAGTTTGATCGCTTTGGTAGCATCAGGAACATCGACTATGTGAAAGGAGACAACTTTGCTTACATTCAGTATGAAAGCCTGGATGCAGCCCAGGCTGCTTGCACCCAGATGAGGGGCTTTCCTCTGGGGGGCCCAGAGCACCGTCTCAGGGTGGACTTTGCTAAGGTTGAGGAGAGCCCATCGCGCCCCTTCCCTCCTGGTTACCAGCCTCCTGTTCCTCTCTCCTCCCACTTCGACCTCCTAGGGGAGGCTTACAGTCGCCATCGCAGCCTGGAGCGAGAGCTCAGAGTGAGCAGGGAGCGCTCTTCCCCCTCCCACAGCATTCTCTCCCTTAGGGAGAGAGAGAGGGGTCTGCTGGAGAGAGACTTTCCCAGCAGTCCCACACGGAGCCTGGAGAGGAGGCCTGGGGCGGTCGAAGCATTTGGGAGGAGTGGGCGACCGGCGAAGAGCCGCAGCAGGAGCAGGGAGCGCTGGCTGAAGGAGCGGGAGGAGAGGAGGAGCAGGAGGAGGAGCAGGAGTCCTTCTGCAGAGAGGCCGACGGAGGAAAAGGAGAGGGGGAGGGCCAGGGTGCGTGGTCCAGGGGGAGTACTCTCTCCCGACGCGAGCCCCGACCGAGCCCGGGTCCGAGCCCCTGACTCCACCACAGAGCCCCGCGACCACTCCCCCGACAGCGGCGCAGGACGACACTCTGCCACCAACGAAGACGAGCCGCCAGCCGGCCGCCACCACAGCAAGAGAGCTTCCAGTGACCACCTGAACAACCACCATCACCGAACCAGCGAGGTGGTCGCCGCCGGCTCCCCTGCAGCCCACACGGACACACCCACCTCTCCCAGCACACTGTCAGAGTTTGCTCAGAGCACGCTCTCCAGACTGTGGCGCGGCTTCTTCGCCCTGAAGAACAGCAGCTTCCCCACGGATCTGTTCTTGCTGGAGGGCGGTGTGGCGTACTTCCACACCGTGATGAAGGACAGCCTGAAGCTGCAGAGCCAGAACCAGCCTAGCCAGCTAAAGATCGCCCAGCGCCTGCGCATGGACCAGGCACGGCTGGACGAGGTGACGCGTCGCATCAAGCTGGGCCGCCCCGACGGCTTTGCCATCCTTCTGGCCTTGCAAGGCCCCGTGGACCGCCAGGCCCCGGGACTGGAGCCTGGGCTGCAGGTTCGTCTCCTCCGCCACCTGGTGACCTATCTGCGCAACAAAGAGGCTGCCGGTGTGGTGAGTCTGCCTGCCGCCAAGGAGAGCGGTCCGGGCGCCATGCTGTACGCCTTCCCTCCAGGGGAGTTCTCACAGCAGTTCCTGCAGGCGGCCAAGAGGACTGTGGGTAGTCTGGATGAGGAGCACATGGTGATCGTGATCGTCAATGACACTAACTGATTCCAGGACAGCCGTGTTGTTTGGTCCAGTTTCAACGGGCTCCAATCGGGTCACACTACACGTTTCACTGCTTCTGCTCCTCATTGCTTCATCCAGGAGGGTGAAAATAATCCAGGAGGAACTTTTAAGAACACTCACAGGACAGAAAATCCCTCCTGATTATTATTATTTTTTTTTTACTGTAAGCTGTAAGATCTGACACTAAACCCAGAAGTGTTTCTCCGCTCGTTACTTTATCTGTTTTTATCCATCCTGGATCACAATAGAGCAGGACGGTTCTTTTAAACTTGAATCTAATCTTTTACCATTTTTGTGTTTTGAATCGGTGTCTGTTTTCCAGCCTGCCTCTCTGTGTTCTGGTGTTTTTAGCATTCCAGGCCCTTCCTCCCCCATTGCATGCACCAGTTAAAATAAAAACTTCTCTTTCAGGATTCTTGTTGAACGATCAGTTCAAGTCGTGCTTGTTTGGATTTTTTCTTATTGTGCATTTATACCATTGGTTTTATTCCATGTGTTCTGGTTTTTCTTCCATGTTGTCATGAAGCAGGTCAGCGAGCTGAACCACAAATCGTACCGTTTGTACAGAACAAGCAACTGATTTATGACACTTAAAAAACATTTTGACCCAAAACCTTCCAGTGAATTTTTAAAAATTGTCAAATTTGTTTGATGTAATTAGTCAGAAAGAAGCCGGCATTAAAAAGTCAGGACGAATGATGGTAATTAATGAGATGTATTTTAAAAAGAGGAATATTTGGAGTGTTTACTGTGTCATCTGAAAATTGAACATGTTGTTTCTGACCTCCTGAAATAAAACCAGAGTTTTTGGTGCTGCAGCCTCACTTTTCTGCTTTCTGAAAAGTTTAAAGTATCTCAGGCTGGATGACTATCGATACCGACTGTAATGAAAAACCCTTAAAGTAATAATAGAAAATATCTTTACTGTCCCTCAGTGTGGAAGTTCAGAGTTCATCAGGGAAGCCAAAAGCACATGTCAGCAAACAGACTCACACAACTGATATGTTAAAAAAAGCAATAATAAACAGAAATTAGGAGTAGGGAAATACAGAAAGGGGACTAAAGTTATTAAAAAAGGCTTCCATTTGAAAGTGTCTAGTTATAGATGAGCATAAACAACATTACAGTAAAATGGCATATATGAAAACGTGGTGTAAGGAAATAGAATTGTATGAATTATTTAGAGATTGATGATGAGAAGTTTGACTTTGCATTATTTAGTCTCAGTTAAAAGGATCTGATTGTTCATTTTGAAGCAAAAGCTTTGTATGTCATGGTCTAAATTTTAAATAGGACATTTATCAGCAAATATATTTCAGAGTATTATGGATTAAATCAAAGAAAATTAAGATAAAAAGAATAAATGATAATTTTTTGCTGTAATCATTAACTTACGGGTGTAATTTTGTAATAAAAGTTGGTGATTCACCTGAAGTTACACGATCCGATGGTTTATATTTAATGCTTTCCTACAGTTTAGAACGCACCAGTAATAAAATACACTAATATTTATCATTACAAAATTATCATAAAATTCCTTTTAGTGCCTAATTTGTAAAGAGCTCTAAATCATTACAACATTAATAAAAAATGTTATATTTCAGTACCTCTGCTGAATATCATAACATTAAGATGTCTACTAATATAATGATACCACAGAAAGAAACTCATTTTCAAATCACCCCTGTATGACTGACGTCTCATTAATTTGGGGTTTTTATAACCTCTGCACTCTGGTAAATTTCTGTTCAATAAGAAATCGACCAATGCGAATACATTTTTACCTGGAACTTTGAGTTGTGGTCCTCTAAGGTACGGAAGCCCATTTCTACCAGTCTGGAGAACAGAAACTAAGCTATCTCATTATCTTCTCATTTACCTTTAGTGCAGCAAACTCCAGAAGTTTAGTGAGGATCTCTGAATGATCCAACAGAGACCTAAATGACTGATAATGATACATGGAATCCACCTGTGTGTAATCAAGTCTCCGTATAAATTCACCTGCTCTGTAACAGTCTCAGAGGTTGTCACTCAGGATGAACTGCAGATAGCTACAGCTAAGGTGGGAGACGCTGTTCATAGGACAACAATTAGTTATATACTGCACATATCTGGCTTGTACAGAGAAGTGGCAAGAAGAAAGCAATTTCTTAAAGATGTCGACAAAAAGTCTAGTTTAAAGTTTGCCACAAGCAACCTGGGAGATACAAGAAATTCGGTTAGATGAAACCAAAGTCTAACTTTTTGACAACAATGCAAAATTTTCACCTCCAAAGATTCTCTATTGGATTGAGATCTGGACTCATTGCTGGTCATTTTAAAACAGTCCATTTTTTCCCTTTCAACCATGCCTGCTATCAGCAGTAAAATGTTGTTTCACTTGATGAATT
>JAUZNJ010057640.1:0-12989 GCA_034780135.1 Jordanella pulchra
AGACATGCGGGAAAGGACCACAAGCTGGATTCGAACCTGGGTCGCCGCGTCGAGGACTAAGGCCTCCATACATGGGCCGTGCGCACTAACCACTGCGCCACCTGCACGCCCTGATTTTTTTTCTTTTAATTGTTAAAGCCAAGTAAAAAGTGTCAAAAGGTAAACAGGACTCGAAGCTGCCTGTAATGTGGAGGCGTTGCATCTAAAGAGGGAAACACAAACTTAGGCTTTACTTTAAAGAGCAAAAATCATTTAACAAAAACAGAAGCTTCAGAAAACATTGATCTCCTTTCTGAGTTTAATCCTATTCAGCTGATGTCTCTTAGGGAACAACACAAACCTTTTAAACTACAAAAAAAAAAAAGAAAAAAAAGAAAAGCGTGTTCTGCTCCCAGTTTATCAGAGAGGAATGCGTCTCCAATCAGCTGTTTGCTTCCCTGCAGGACAGAAAAAAAACCTTCCCGGTGATCCGAGGCACATCCAGCAGCACCGGGGAAGGGAAGCAGGAACATGGCGTCCATCAGTCACAGACACCGTGACTGTACCGCCTGCTTTGGTCACATCTCGGCCTGTTGCTTTCTCCATTTCCGTGGAAACAAGCTTTCATTTGGTGAAGCGGTTTCAGTGAGAAAAACTACGATTATTTAACACTTTTCATCTTTCATGCTGTCATTTATTGACTTATTCGTTTTGATTCTCTCAATTTTTATGTAGAAAAGCGTCCAGAGTCAAAGGCAGCGAGAAAAACCAAACGTTCAGTTGACTCCTCCTTTTTCTTCCCCTCCTCCGCTGTTTAATAATTAACTCTCTGTGTGTTGCTCTATCTGACCCCGCAGGGTCGTTATTAGAAACAAAAATTTGCTCCTGATGAATTCAAATCAGGTGAAATAAATTCAATTATTTTAAGATTTTTTATTTATTTACTCCTAGACGGATCACCACAACCCTGCCCGGAGCATCAGAAATGTAAAAGAGAAAACCAGTTAGCCACCGGTGCAGAGCTTATTAAATGCTCATCTGCAGAGCAAGGATGGTGAACAGAACACTGGTGCAAATGCATTTTTTTTTTTTTAGATATACAGAACATAGATATATATGTTCCACACATGTCGGAACATTTAGGTGATGATCCATGGACTGACGGATCTCTATGGCACAAGGAACGTGCAATCAGGAACATCCAGAGGTCCAACCCCCACCGAGATCCGGGTTTGGGTTAGACAGACTGAAGGAACGAAGCAGCTCTCATCCAGGACTAAAAGGGATGCGAGACTTCTGGTCTGCACAACAAGTGCAGGTGGGGGTGTGACAGATAAACGAGAGGAGAAACAAAGTGCTGTAAATGTGTGTAAAAAAAACCCCTGAGAAACAGCTGCAGCTGAAGGCCTCGACAGCAGGGAGCCGCTTATCGACCGAAACCACAGAGGCTGCTATCGCTTCAAACACACAGAGCTCATCTGCTCCCAACATAATGCTGCTATTCATTCCTGCTCCAGCTTCCACGATCAACCACACTTTCTCTGCAGCTAAACAGCTCGATACTTTAAAGAAGCGTCACCTGAAACCCTCTGAAAGGAAGAAGCATTTCAAGAACCAGAGTTTTTAAACAACCAGGCGGGAGGCAGGCCAGCCCTTCAAAACCAAAACACACATCTGCCCTTCACATTACTGTCATCCACTCCAATCCAAGCAATGCAGTTTGTAGGAGTAGGTGGAAACTGTGAATTGGGCTCACATTCCTTCAGCCTGACTCGGAGCGTCGTCAAACATCCAAACAGGAAAAAAAGGGTTTTTGAAAATCACTGGCAGAGAAGCAGAACGTGCAGTTCGAGTGTTTTCTGGATGCAGCAAAGATAAACGCTACATGTCCAGGCGCTCCAATCGCTCCCCGTCCTGGATCGTCATTCAGAAAAGTATGAAGCAACGCTAACATGTCAGGTGACAAAGGAAGAGCTGACGACCCATTTATTTTGTCAGCTGCAAATCTTAAACGTTAAATTTGGTTTAAGCACACACACACACAAAAAATAACTGTCTGACAAATCTTTAATCAGCCAATCACAAGATAGCAACTCGACGCATTCATGCATGGTCAAGATGATCTGCTGCAGGTCAAACCAAGAATCAGAATGAAAAAAAAAAGGGGGTTTTTGAAGCAAACAGCTTCAGCTTGTATCCGATTGAACAGAACAGTTTGAACTTCATTTTTTGTGAAGAACATCGTCAATAACTGCAGTAGTGAGAAACCGTCCACCTGTGAGCGCCCTGCCATCTGCCATGCTGCTCTTTCTAACATGCAGCTCTACATCATACGACGGGTGGAAATGTGCTCAGATTATTGGTGCAGCATCAAACTCGAGCTCCAGCATCATCTTTGTGCAATTCTTCCAGCTACTCACCCACTGTCTGTGACTGCTTCTCTTTGGCCCGTCAGTTTTTCCTCACTGAACACTTTAAATTTGTTTTTTTTAAAGGGATTAAATGACATAAGGAGTGAAAACAACAGCTGAGATCACTCATCCGCTTCAGTTAAACACCAAACAATCCCGACTTGCATAACGGTCACATGACCAAACAGATACAACATGACCAGGCGTTCAAAATAAAGACAATCGGGGCTTTTTATCATAGAGATCCTTCAGTAAATCTGCAGAAACATTGTCGAGTTAAATCGACCGAGAAGTTCTCTAACGTTTCTTTCTTTCTATATAAAGAAAGAATCCATCAGTTAAACCATTAAAAATGGAATAATAATGTCTGCATCATAAAACATCCGAATCTTTCTAATCACAGCCAGCTGGTTCTGACTAACCGACAGGAGACGAGGGAAAACCCTTCGCTCTGAGCCAAGCAGCGCTCTGGGAGGGTATTTAGAGGCCCTGCCAAATACAAACCTCACCCAGAGAAAAACAAACACACCTGCTTGGATCACTAGAAAGCCCCTCTAAGGCAGCAGCTCCCCCCCGAAAAACAGTAAACAGCTGAACAAAGCCAACAATGCGGTGCGTCCATTACGAGCCCAAACCAGAGACTTCCCTCGGCTAACAATGAGTGCTGAATGCGGTGAGGTCATCTGTAGCAAACAAACATGTATTGCAAACCTTATCAGGGATCTAAACATAGAGCCAGGGGGCTCTCCAACAACAAAACCATCAATATTCTACCTTCAAGCTGCCTTTCTGTCCAACTGCATAAAGAATAAAAATTATAAGACCATTTATAAAGTTCAATCTTAGCTCAGTGGAGCCTGCTGTACCGAGGCTTATAGGTTGATTAGTTTTCTAAAAACTCTGCACTACATTAAAAGCCGGGGAGTGTTGGGATGTTACTGAAAAGCCCAAATGTCTAAATGTTTGAGACAAATCAGTTCTGATGCTGATTTGTTTGGATCCGACATCAACATGAAGATTTTCTGCAGTGAATTCAAATGACAGGATGGCTGCAGGCCAAAGAACTCCTGATTAGATTTTCAGGATGACCTCAGACTATTCCTGGAAACGCGTTCACTTTTTTTTTTTTTTGTCTCGGCTCCAACAGGCTTATTAGCGTAAATAATCAAAATTAATGCAAAGTGGCAGCCGGGACTAAAACAATACGTTCCTTTGGAGTGGTTTCTATTTTTGGTCATTCTTATATTTTAATTTACTCTTTGGAGCTAAACAATCAAACTGAAGAGCTGATTGTAAACAAACTTAGTGCTACTCTACGAGTTGATGCAGCAAATACAAGAAGCCAGCTGACCAGCAGTAAACATGGAGGCAAACCAACAACAGTCATGTTGATGGATATAATAATATTTGTTTCATTCACTTTTTTTTGGCTCACCTGGCCTAATCTACAATCAGTGTCAAATATTTGCACATTGCCCCTAAAAAAAAAGCAAAAAAGTAAATAAATTGCTTCAAATTGGCAACAGGAAAGAAAGCAAGAAGAGAGTGTATGATATAATAACGATATCCTACATTAATAATGCTTTCAAAGCTAATTAGCAATATTTACATATATAATTATATGCATTTCCAATCCAAAAACATGGAAATAAACATTTGCTATTAATATCAGCCCCGTTTTACTTACTGATCCATATTATTATATTAAAAAAAGAGAAAAAAAACAGATCAGATATCGATATACATGCAGGTATATTGTACATCCCATAAGGTAAACCGTAAAAACACGTCTCTTAAATTCTGTTCATTTCCTTTGTCTAATGAGGAAAACATAAATCGCTTTTGACGTTTATCCAAAACGAAATCAATTATTTAACAATTAGTGTTTCCACGCAATAGTGATTTTTTTGATCGAGCTTTTAAAAAAATCAAATGCAAGGTAGCTGTGCTTCAACCATTGGAGCGAATTAACGGATCCAGAAGACTTATTTTGCATAAACAAATATTTAGAGTAGCAACAAAAACTATTTCAAATCTTAAATACTCTAAAAGATAAAATTTCAGATGCAAATTAGTTGGTTTTTTTTAGGAGGGAATCTGAATCTAACTTTAAATTTTAAAAAAATTAGGTCATGATAAAACTTTTTTATCGTTTTTGAAAGTCCTGGCGTTTTATTATTGTTCAGTTAAGGTTCTTTTTTTCCAGATTTGGACAGAAGTACAGCGAAAAGCTGGAAAGAGTCGAGCAGCAGCCCATTGCCTCTAAATTGGTTCCCCAGCGCCGGTCACCTGCTTGCATCAGAACCAGGACAGTAGCATGAAGAGAAGCTGGTGGGACGGTCTCCCACCCCCCCTCACTATGAGAGGAAGATAATCCTGCTGAATCAAATCCCTCCAGAACCTTCTCCTCTGTTCAGTCCTCCTCCAGCAGACTCTCAAGCCTTCATATCTCATGTAAGCCCGGTTTCAGACGGTCGGATCGCATCCGAATCGAACAGTAAAGGAAGCAGACAGAATCAAGTAATCTTCCAGGCCTTCATATTCTTGCAGCTGTCTGTATTTTTACACTGCGATTGGGCGGCTGGAGCTCTGTGAAACAAAAGCTCCTCTGTGCAGACCTCTGCTCCTGCTCCTCATGTTTCAGGCATTAAATAAGAGCTCATGATAAGCAGCCTTCAGCTCACAGAGACGGCATCTCAGAGTTTGAGTCTCTTTTAGATTTGGGTCATGTGGGGGGGGAGATGGATGAGACATGCAGAGCTACGTACACCCCCGGGACATCAAGGAAACTTTAATTATGTGTACTGTTCTGGCTGTGTAATAAGAGCCTGTGCTGTTTGATTGTGTTCTGGGTTATTTCTTCCCTCTGGGATAAGGGGAGTCATACTGTGTTATTAGGTTCATCTGGGAACTGCAGGCTGAGTCATCATTGGCTCAGACCATCCAGGGAGAGGAAGTGTAAGAGTAGCTCTCCAGCTCTGATTTCACCATCACTTACACCTCGGCTCAACCAGAACAGAATCAGATTCATGGTCGACGCAGAAGACGACGACTCGACTGGATGCCAATCAGTTCTGGACTCCTGGGGTCTTTGTTTTCAACCTTCAATCCCCCAAAACAACCGCAGCTCATCAGGGATTGGGATTATTTTTAACCTGAATGTGCCTCTTGATAACAGTCCACCTGCAGCTTCTTTACTTCCATAAAATACAAAATAGGATTACAGAAAAAATCTGGAGTAAAATAAAGTCGAACAGAGAAGGAGGCCCGGATCAGCTCATATAAACAGATCATACACCGGGTTTGAGGAGGTTTAGGTAACATTTGAGCATATTTGGACTCAGTTTAATTGTTTGGACAGAACAAAACATCCTAAGCTAGTTTAAAATTGAGATACAGATATTTTCTCTGGATGTAAATGCATGAGTCGCCCTGGTGGTGTAAATTACAACCTTTTATTCCTATTCGTGATCAACCAATTACCCCAAATGTAATAATCCACAAACTGGAATCATTTCAAGTTTAGATTAGTTTCTGTCTCCATCATCTCACCTTGTTTCTTTGCTGGATCTCATTTGGTTTGATGATGTTAGGAATTAAAATCACAATATAAATACAAACTATTCAACCTGAAATGAGATCCAAAGTAAAGACGACAGAACAGCAGCTGTAAAAGCGTCATTAACCATCAGTATCACTGGGAGGAGAAAGAACGCCCCTTGATTGCTGAGGAAACCCCTGAGCTACAGCGGGAGGGGAGGGGATTAAGCCCTGGGTGACCGTGTTAAAGCAGAGGATTAGAACGGAGCAGAGAGACGGAGAACAACAGGTTAGCAGGAGAAACCAACAGGAGGTTTGAATAATGACACCAAACAGAACATTTTATCCAGGCGGCCAGAAGGTTGGAGGACGTTCTGTTAGCTGGAAGATAAATGAATGGGATTCCTCCCTTTTTATCTGATCAGCTGCTAAATATGTCATATAATCCATCATTTTCTAACAAAGGCAGTAAAACTTTTTCTCTCATTCCTTAGAATAATAGAGTCTGACCATAAAAACCTGCTTTGAAACTGATTACTGGACAGAATCAAATCATTTATGGGAGCTTTAGCCAAATCTGGATTTTTTTTTTTTCTGTGTCCTTAAATCTGGACCTAAAACCAGAAACTTCTTCCTGACTTGAGTTTAAAGTTTCTCCAAAGGTTTTTAAACAACATTTCATAGCTTTCACAGCAAAGATGTAGAACTTTACAAAGCTGAGGTTGGATAAATGCTAAAGTCAGGTAAAGGGTTATCAATTCCCTGCTGTTTTAAGTCCCTATGGACCAACTTAAATCAGGTCTATTTTCAAACCTGTAACACTGAGACTTATCATCTCTGGGCTGGATTATCCAGTCCTAAATACAGATCCTTTTAAGCAATGTTTGAGATCTGCGTTGCGTTTAATTTGCTTGTATAAACTCAAACAGTGGTTTTAATGCTTTAAACCCAGTATTAGTGAGCTAAGAGGGTCTAGAGAGGATAAAAAAAAGCAGAATGCTCCTTTGTTTATGATTGAGAGACCATTTAGCTCAGGAGCTAAAAAAAAACTAACAAACAAAAGCAACATGATGAAGAAAATAAACAAAAAGCTGAAGCCATAAATTATCAGAAGTTTGGTATTTTCATCTATTAGGTACGGCTATGATGAATAAAGTCTGGAAAGAAAATATTTTTTCCAATATATTTAATCAGAAAACAGCAGAGAGACGCTGTTAAATCATCAGGACGTTGACAGCCGGTGCTGCATGTTCAACAGCTCCAAGATACAAGACGCTAACGTCCAAGTCTGACTCATCTGTTTATTGAAATGTCTTCTGAACACAAACACACACAGATGTGTAATGTTCACCCGCAGTGACTCTGGCTGTCAGGCCAAAGCATCCACATCATCAAGATAAGCTCAATGTGACGTCACCGTTTCTGCTTCAGTTTCCACATGTTGCATAAGTTTCTTCACAACAACTCCTTAGATTTTAGCTCTAAAATGTAAAATAATCTGCTTTTCTTTTTTTTTTTCCAGAGACCTGCTGTGACCAAGTGAGATATCAAGGTAAGTCAAAGCACTAAAGAGCTAGAGCTGCAGGACGGCTGACGTTTTCTAACGGCTCCTGAAGGCCTTTTAACGAGATCATAAACCAAGCGCTGCAGTGAAGAGACTTTTATTCACCCATGTTCTTTCTACATTTTAAATTGTTTTCTAAATCTGACGTTTATTATGTTTGATAATGACCCATATTCTTGTTGCTGAGCACTGCCAGTTAGCAGGCTGAAAGAAAGCCCCTACTCTGTCCTTAAAAAACACGAAAATGCAGACAGAGTATGCTTTATGGGAAATACTCTTTGTCAAAAAGCTCCCATCTCATCCAGAGCATCTACATCTTTTTTACAGCACAAAATTAAACTTGATGAAGGATTTTCATTGGAAAACTGGTAAGTGATAAATTAACATTTGATAAGTTGATTGATTTGGTAAATAATTGTAAAAAAAAACAAACCGTCATAAATGATATGTGTTACACTAGCAACTGTTGTGCCGAATTAAACAAAGACTGTTTGTTTCAAATCATCAAATATTTACATCAAAATCCTTCACATCTTCACTCAATGTTATCACTTCGGATGACTTGTAGTTCTGTTAACCGCGGCGGCTGATCCCTGCAAGTAAAGCTGGGAATTTTCTGGATGGATTTAGGGCCGCTGGCATGGATTTTCTCCAACAATCCGACACATGCTGCAGCCACAGGAGGGAAACAGATCTATGCATCAATCGGCCAATTTGCACCAAATCTACAACCAGTAAATGGTACGGCATAAATAAGCTGAATATTTTATTTGGGAATTTCCATCCTACTTTCATCAGATTATTTCAAAATCTATATCTTCTTTCTGTCTTTGGTCATTTCAAGCATTCCTAAGTGCTGAGAGACAATGTGAGTAAACAGATTTCAGCTCTCTGAGCGGAGTTCCCCCATATTACTGACATTTAAAGTAAAAGTGGAGATAAAAATAAAAACTCTTCAAAACAGGAGGTGTGACCCACATAGGCAGCATAAAGGTAAAGGGCATCTGTGAGGATCATGACAGACAGCTGCATGGGGGGGCTTTCATACGTGGTTTAACTGAATGACTGTGAACAGAGGAGGGAGATAACCACAAGGCAGAAAGCTGCAGAGAAGCAAGTCATGCTGTAACTGTAGGCCCGTGCCAGCCTGTTGTTTGGGAGCCATTAGCGAACATTTAGATCCATCTGTGTGGGCTGTCCCATCTGAACCCCAGCTATAATCAGAGCAGATCATGGTATCCACATGCTTAAACCAACGAACCGACGAGGGAAAAAAAACAAACAACTCTTAATGAGAACTACAGCCGCAAATTGTAAAATATATATACACACCCTGCAGTTTTATGCCCCTTTGTTTACATAAAGTTCGTTTAACCTAAAGTGTAAAATCAGATTCACACTCTGAACCATTACAACCAGTTACAGTTCTCCCGGTTACAGCTAATCTAACGGGCCTTAGTCGCCTCTCCTTCACCCTCCTCTTCCTCACCTCGGTCAGGGGTAGGTCCGGGTCCAGGTGGGTGAAGCTGTGCAGCACCACCGGGCTGCGGTCCTCCACCACCTCCAGCTTCACCCCGTCCCAAATGCTCCGAACCTTCCACGACGAGTCGAACATATCGAGCAGCTGTCCCGGCTTGAAGCTGCCCGCCTGGGTTTCAATCCCCGGGAGAAAGACCATGGAGGCTTGGCGGGCGGTCGGTGGGTCACAGCGGCGAAAGAAGCATCTTTGACGGGTTTTATCTGGGTGGTTTTGGTCCAAACTCGAAGCGCAGCAGCTGGTTCGGCTCCGTTAGGGGAGTTAAATCAGCTCTGCTGGATCATCCTGCGGTCTGATGCGTTCAGGATAATCAGAACTAAAAAGAAACTCCGCCCACTGCCTTATGAGACCTTCACAAGCCTCGGAAAAACTTCAACTCAACACGAAAACTTCGTACAAATTAGTTTGGTTATAAATCAATTTAACTTAACATCTGTATAAAAACTAAAGCATAACATAGAAAACTTTTTATATAATTTGCTATAACTTTATTTTGCTGTATGTTTGTTTATCTTACCGAATTTAATTTGCAATAGTTTTCTAAATATTTCGATTTTTAATTATATTCTAATATAAAATTATAAAAAAAACTTTTGAAATTATATTTTAACTCATGAGAATTTCCAACTATGTGTAATTAAGATATAAATAAATCGAAACACAAAAGAAAATGCTCTTTAAAATATTTAAATGAAAAATTATTTTATACTTTGTAAAAGTTAATTTAAAGAAATTAAAATAGCTTCCCTCGTGTAAATAGATAGATAAGGTTATTTATCAAGAGTCTTTCAAAATAAACAATACCATTTATCAGCAACTAATAGGATATGAATATAAAAGTAAACAAATATTTGTGAATCCTTTCTAAAACAATAAAAAACATGCTTATACTGTAAACGCATGTCCTCTGTGATAAGTTTTAACATTTGATTTTTCTCTGAAATCCTTAAATTTATATTTTGTGCTCAGTCACAAATCTTGTCTTTAAGTAAACACTCTTCTTATGAAGTCTTTTAATCTCACTCTACCATTACTCATTACTCAACAATAGGTAACCCTACATAGATCTACACATGTAAAACAGCTCATGATTTCCCAAATCTAACAGTCAGTAAAGGTAACTATGTCGCACTATAAAGGCTAAACCTAAGAAATACGTAAAAGTTGGAGGTTACTCTACATGCCATGAATATAAAATGTCGGAGGTGTTCCTGAAGGCAACGTTAACTCCTCCTTTCTTATGTCATGCCTTGGGGGAAATGATGCTCCTGTGTTGTTTCTGCTCTCACTATGGCAGCAGGACAGTATGGGAAAGGAAAACAAACTCAAGTACAGTTTATTCTTCCTGCTTTCAGCCTTAATTCACATATTTACACTGAAAACGGAACAAACATGAAGAATGTCACTCAGATACTTTTTTTTCGATTTATATATAAGCATTGAGTTAACCCACTTTTGATATAAGGTACTAACAAATTATTACTGTATTTTTTTGGTCTTAAAAGTAAAATATTAATATCTTGGCAAATTAAAAATATAACCTGTGTATTATTTCTAGAAATATTTAAAACGGTATTTTTACAGGCTGCCTAAATATCCACTTTACAACTGATATTAAAGGAGTCACCTTAGTATGTCTACTTGGACAAATTTCTTTTTTGATTTCCAAAACAGACCGTGCGATTGATGACAGAACAGTTCCTGACACTCCTACAATAGTTCGGGTTGACTCCTATGATAGTTGTCTGATGTGTCACCATCTGAGCTGAGGAGGATCTACAGCAGAATCAACAGGAGCTTCAGTGGATTTACCATCCAACACCGCCCCCTGGTGGACAGCACAAGGAACACAGCCCATTATAATCACACTAACAAGCTATCCATCAACTCAATTACATGGGCTACCAAGCTATTTAGTTGATTACCAGCACAATCAGTTTAAGTTTAATCAGCGCACAAAAACAAATGGCTGTAAAAGCCTGGAGGTTTTCAGCGTCGTACTGAAACATAATGCAGGAATATTAACAACAGGAGAGACTGAGGAAAAAAAGCATCTGCTGAGCCAAACACGTCTGACCGATCAGACTTTTCTGATTCTGGGATTTTATAATCCGATGCTGTTTCAGAGACAAAGAGAGAAGAAGAAAGGGGTCACCAACAAAAAACAAGTAGCAAGATTCATCATAAAGTCTATAAAAGAGCAGATGGAGCAGAGATACATGACAAACTTCCTTATTCAATCCTCTAAAAGGAGTGTGAACACCTAGAGAGGTGGATGTGAGCGACTCTGGGTAAGAAAAATTAAAAAAAACATCACAGCAACTCGACAGATTTTAACCTGAAACCCAGAGAACGTAACCAGAAGCATCGCAGCAGATGTTAGTGTGACACCAAGTCTGTGACCGTCTGGGCTTCATCACCACAACTCTGCATGAGAACAACCCAAAGAGGTTAACCTGGACTCTCTGCAGCTGTGCAGAGCCCCCAAACATCTGTGTGAAGCTCCCCTTCAGCTCCTCAGTGAATCTTAATTCACTTAATCTTACTATCACTATTTATTTGATGCAAAACAAAGAGCATTTAGGGAAAAGCATCTTATTTGAGACGTGTTCAGGCGTCCAGGAAAAGCTTCATTTCAGCATGATGGACGCTGACATCTATCGCTGATCTTTAAAATCTCTTGTCGGAGAGCAGAAGGTCTGACTTTTCCTTCCAGCGTGATTTGAGTGAAGCTCTTATTCATCTGCATGGAATCGATACCAGTGCGCGCCGTGACGTTTCCGCTCTGACATGATCTACCGTTCCCACCAACCCTCTTCACACAAGGAAAAGAGAGAAAGACTCGTGCTTCTTCTTCCACACAGCTGTGGTGGATTCAGGAAGAAGAAAAGCAGCAAAAAAAAAAACACAGCAGAACGAAAGAAGGGCGGATCTGGAACCAGCAGACACACATCTGGTAAAAGGTTTCCGTTTCGGTGAGGTTAAAATGGAAATCAGGGCAGTAAAGTTTGCTTTTAACTGTCAGGGTGTCGTTTAGCGGGGAGGCTCTCTGGACAGAACCAGAGCGCTGCGGTTAAACTGGGCCGCTGATGGAAAATAAGAAGCCGATGAGTCCAACAGACAAACTGCACTTACTGTATATAAACATGAAGGCAAAAAGGGAAACGGATGGAGAGAACAGAAAGGAAGAGGGTCAACCTCATCACCTGCTAAAAGGTGAACAATGACCACATGCAAAACCTTTTAATCGACCTTTAGTTTCTTTAGCTTTTGATTTAATATTCATTAAACGCACCATCATAAAAGAATAAATGCAAAAAAATCAGGTCAGAAAAAGGCACATTTTTATCTATTCTATATCTAAAAAGACAAAATAAAAAGAGGAGGACTGGGAGACATGGACTTAAAATTTAATCACATTATCAGGTGATAACTCATTTTAATTTATTTCTTAATTAATTCTTTGCAGTCTTGGGTAACTGTATGCACAGCAGAATAATAAAAAAAATTAAATATGGTTTCGTCAGAACACCAGTTACATAAATACATATGATTTTATCAATAACTTCTCCTAGTTACCAAATTTAATCATATTCCTTAAAATGTGTCCAATGGAAAAACAATAAAAGGAAATAGTAAAGATAAAATCATTACCATTCACCCAGTTTCTGGGTTTTTTTAATCATCACTGAAGATAATTTATTGCTTTGATTATAAATCCAAATTCTTCTGACTAGAAACTGTTCACAATAGGATAAATACCCACCCCTTGAATCAGAACCAGCAGGTCGGACAGGCAGCTCCCAGTAACCCAAACACTGGTACCGGCCAGTAAAAACCGACACCAGTCCATATGTTTGCTGATATTTGTGGGTTTTTTTTCTTTTTCTATTCGGTTTTCAGCGACTTATTAGCAGAATCAGCAGCCATGCACTGAGATCTGCTGGAGCGCATTCTT
>JAUZNJ010057651.1:10529-28642 GCA_034780135.1 Jordanella pulchra
TTAGTACAATTCTTCTAGCTGATTGGGTACTTCCCTCTCATGTTGAAATTTTAGTCAATCACAGCAGCAGGAGCAGCTTGATTTGTTTCACAACTAGTGGAGCTAAATGCAAATCAAACTCTTACCATATCTGGAAGGTGGGAACACGTAACCATCTTCCCATCCACAAAGGTCAAAATCTTTTCATTTTGCTTGCCTTTTAAAATGAATTACGGGGTATTCCATTCTGTGGCAAGTTCATTCATGAGATTCAGTCATCTCATAGAATTTCCATGGTCTGAAACATTTCTATATCAAGGCTAATGCATCTGTTGGCTTCTGGCAAGATGTATTTCTGGGAGTTTGTGAATTCACAAATCTTGTGACAATTCATGCAAGGCTAAGTCCCTATGAGCAAAACAAATTCATCAAAAAGGAAAAGTATTGTCCAAAAGTCTGTCCAAACCTTTGTCTGGTAGTGTACACAAATATGTGTTTCTAACAGAAAAACATTGAAAATAAAACAAATATTTCTGTTAGAAAGAGTGGATTTTGTGATAAAAAAGGGCTAAATACCATGATTAGAAAGTTCAGATCATTTTGATTTTTTCTTGTGACACATATTCTGTACAATACAATTGCAAAAAACAAATTAGTTTTGGTTGGTTGTATCAAAAACCAGTGCACACCCCTGGACTAATAACTTGTAGATGCACCTTTAAATTCATGCAAAGAATGATTCTATTGTTCACACCACCAGTTATACTGAAATATTTAACCCTAAAAAGAAAATAAACAACTTAAAGTAATTAATTCAAACCCTTTAGGTGAAGCTGTTACATTTGCTGTGAGATAAAAAATAAAAAGTATAAATTATTGTAATGTACAAAGATATATACGAGAAAAAGAAAAAAATATAGAGATTTTCATAGAACAGTAATGACAAATATATTGAAAAAATAAGTGACACCATGGCATCGAAAAGATCAATGTTTAATTTGAAGTAAGTAAAGGACCAGAAGGAAAAGGGTGGATGCCCATGTTTTAAAGTAAGACAGAAGCCTTCCCTTTCAAAGACAAAATCCTGTTCAGCCCTAACAAAAATCTTACAAATCTCTTTAGGACCATTTCTTGTTTTATGAAAATCTGACTGAACCTAAAAGATAAACACTGAGGCTAAAGTTCAAGATAAAAGGGACATCTAAAACATGGTGGCAGCACCGTGATCTTAGCTTTCTTTGAATCCTCCAACTTTTTCGAAAGCTGAGTGTGATTTCTGGGGTGGATCAGGGTGTGAAGCCAACCTAGGACCCTAAAGGGACCCTGGAACTCAGTGGTGTCATGGTTACAACTGCCTTTCTCAGCATGGTTTATTATTTTATCCCTGGACAGATCCCTGGGCAGGAAGACGTGTGTTAATGCATTTTTTGGGTCACTTCTTTGGAACAAGTAAAAACAGAACTTAACTTCCTTTCCTTCGAAGTGAACTTCTGTGTTGGTAAAGAAAATCATGGACAGTTTCAATATAAGACTTTTTAAATCAAATACTTTCAGCTTTCAGCATAAAACAAATTAATCCATAAATGTATTTAACGGGCACTCTAGTAAGTCTTAAATCTTTTTAAGTGTGTTGAGCATTAATCAATCATGAATACTTATTTTCAAAGACCAATTTGTTACACATCGAAAAATTGCCATTTTTCCAATTTATTGTGGAACGTCTAAATTTCATTCAAAATTTTTAATTTTAGCTGTTTTATGCGCCATTTATCTTTCTAGTAGTTCTCTCTGCACATCTCTTGTACTGCCAGTCCATCATAAATGTCAAACTTTTAGAAAGCCATGAAATGACAAATAAAAATGCTTTGTTGTGGAAGTGAGAGAAGTCCAGGCAGATTGAAACCATCATTCAACTCTATTATTGTTTTCCTTTTCTCCATGACAGTCTCTCTGAGCTTTTGGTATGTTTGTGTGTCTCTGTGTGTGTTTTCTGTGCACATTTGTGTCCTGTGTTGAAGAACAGAAGGTCTCTGCAGGGCTTGTCTGTGTGGGTGGACTCTGGGATTCACCGCGAAAACAACCAAAAAGCCAAGGACATTTCCTAAGTTGGAGCTCACACCTTATATTTCCAGTTATTATCCTGTTTGGACCTCATCTGTTTATATTTCAAGCTATTGTTTTAATAATATTGTATCTTTTATGACATTTCTTAGATTTACCAAAAACCCAAAATGCTTTTATTCAATCCCATTCTAAAATATTTGTAGAAAGGGTAAAAAAAAACTATGCAAACTCTGCCAGTTTTATTTTCTTATGAAGGCATTGGTGTAGGCTTGTAAAAATCTCCTCATCAGAAGATTACTTTGTTCATGCAGATGGTCTGACAACAAACCTTTACACTGAGAGCTAGATTGTGCCTTCAGGTCTGACAGACAGTAGCTGTTGAAACACTTTGCACTGCAGCCAGAGCAACAGTCAGATAAGTGTAGGAAAAAGACACTATTGTACTACAACACGTGGTCCAGACACTCTGAAGTTTATCACAATGACTTTCTTTCACAACCTGCTGTTGCAAAAGCCTGACTGCAGATCCATTTACAGTAATTTTGTTTATCTATTACCAAAATCACTGTGTGGTTTATGAGAATGCTTAGAGAGTTATGGATTTCTTTCTCTGCACGGAGGTCCCAGATCTTTTTCTTATTGTCCTCCTCTTTGACATCCATATTGTGTTTCAGCATGCCCTAAAATTTGATCCTCTTATTAAAAGTTCAGCTGCATGGATTTTGCAATAACAATTTAATGATATTCGTAAACCTCTGTTGACTGGAAAAGATCTGATAAACACCATATGTTAATTCAGTTTCTAGAATATTCAGGATAACCAATATACATGTACCAGCAGAAACATAAGAAATACGTACAAAATTTTTAGGACTAGAGAGGATTATACAAATTTATTTGAGTTAAGTAAATATTTGTTCTTGTTTAAATAGGAATTTATGTTTAAAGATTTTTCTTTCTGAAGTGGAAATTTTGTTTCAATGATTCTAATGGAATAACTCTAAAACTTCTAAAAAAAAAATAATAAAAAAAATGAAAAAATGTTATTTTATAAGATTTTTAATCATGGCTTTTAGCAGTCTGTTTAGTTTTTCACAATCTTTCTTAATAAATATTGCCTATTGACTTTGTGGGCTCTAGTCAGGGTTTCTTGAGTTTACAGTTAAATAATAATGACCGAACACCTGTGAAACCAACAGAGGATATATATTCCTTTTACAACGACTGAATATGCAGCCTACAGAAAAAAATGAAGAAAACCCCTTAAATGTATAACCTTCTTTTACCACTTATTCTAAAAGGAGTATTTGTAGCTTTCCAACCAAAAGCAGCTGGATAGAAGATAGAAACAACTCTTAACCTTGGCAAAGGGGGGTTATCAGTATGTTTTCAGTAAGGTATAGTGTACACTCCTGGCTCTGTTACTGCTTGGTCAGGAGCAATTTGATAGATATCATGGGCCTATTGACATTATAGCAAAGCAGATTTGAGTGCCAAGATCCCTGAACTTTGGGCTGTGCATTACTTGAACTTTGCAGGATTCAGACAACCACACCATCAATACAGCTCTTCCTCTAAAAGCCCCTCAGGTACTAAGTCGGAGGTATAATCCCTTGTCAGAAATGTTTCTTTCTGTTTTAAGTAAGGCATAGGCAAGGTTTCAGCATTCCAGCATTGAATACTGACAATCACTAAAATAAGTCCCTTATGGGTTTTGGGGTTATGTTTAAGTTTTTGATACAAGAAGGATTCTTAATTGAGAAAACTGCTGAAGTAGAATTGCCTACTGGCTTTATCACTGATTAAAGTTACCTGAATAGGTAAAAAAATTGAGCTTATAATCATCTATACTGAAAATGTGACATATGGACATAAAGCATCCTTTTCGACGGAAATAGCAGATTATCTAAAATGCTTCTGTCCAAGAATAGTAATATGAAATCACTCAAAGGTAAATGCAGCTCTACCTCCTCCTGGATATGACCTGAATATGAGCAGAGGGGAAATAGAAGGATAATATTGGTGGTAATCAGGGTCTGCTGGAATGGTCCATGATAAAGAGCTAAAAATAGGTTCACTTGGACTCAGATCTTGGCTCTAGCCCCATTCTACAGCACCTCCCTCTGCTCTGCTGTCCCACGCCTCCATCCTCCCTTCGTCCTTCCCTTATTCCACCTTATTCTGCACGTCTCCATCCCTCCCTTGTTTCCAAATAGCACCTGCTCCCACATCTCCTCCTGCCAACTGGCTGATGTCATGCTTTGGTTTCGACAGACGTCCTAACGCCTAGTTCTGTTTGACTAAACTGCAGCCAGTGCAGAGATGACCAAGTGTACCCACACGCAGACACGCTGCCTCCTGAGACATGTGGTGATCTCACGACACACACTCCCGGCGTGACTGTTCAGTTTTTACTCAGAAATTTAAGCAACACATTCATGTAGTTTATATTCTGCAAAAGCTTAACTTTACGCTTTACTCTCACGCTTAAAATTTGTGATTTTGCACCATATTTTGTTTAGAGTCATATTTATTTACTTCATTTTAGCTAAACAGTAGGTTACATCCAACTCTTCTCAAGTCAATTATTATTATCTAATCTTTAAATAAATCTGATTTCTGTAATTCACACTTAGCTAGTCCAGACATTTATAATTTTTTTTTTTTGGTTTTCACCCCAGATGTTCTTTATGACCTCTTATCTGATGTGGCATTGACCCGTGGCTTTATTATTGCCACAGAGACTCCTGTCTCTTATAAACACACTTAGCATTCTTCGTCTGCGTGCATTTCCTGTCTGCATCCCTTCTGTTTGTCAAGCTGTTAAACCCACAAGCCCTTTACTGGGGAACTTGGCTCAAGACCCTCTCCACTTCCACTTCACTCCTCAGTTACTGGTAATAAAGGGGGAGACCATTAGACTGAGTTTGTCCCACTGTATAGATATTCAAACACTTGAGCAAACTAATGCTTGGTTTAACTTATTTTCTCCTGCTGTTTTACCAGAAATGAATCAAACAGTATTTGGTGTTCAATGTCTTATTTCTTTTTTTATATTTAAATCTGTGCCCACTTGATACAGATCTTTCTTTAAAGATTATAATAGAAACCAGAAGTGAAGAGAAATGGGCTCCTTTTTGTCCACCTTCCATTCTGAACAAGGGTTGAAAGTTTCAGGTTTTAAAAGTTGCAACAAAAACTCAAATACGCTGCTAACTAAAGGAGCCATGAGGGTTAATGTCCGTACTCTCTGTTTTAAGTTGCTGTCATTTTACAATCAAATCATGTCTCCTTATGATGCCAAGATGCATATTCTTTCAGTCACATGTCTCAAGGGTTAAACAGCTTAAACTTACAAGATATCTTAAACTCATATCAGGAATAATAATAATAATAATAAAAAAACACCTAGAGGATCATGCAAAATGTTTTAGGTTTCTTTTAGTTTTTAACTATAAACTGCTATTCCTTTATTCAAATCATGCAAAAAGTGGTATTTGTGCCATCACAATTCCATGTAGGACAGGATTAAACCATCCACTTCAGGAATTCACTGTCTTCATCATGCTGCACCTCCCATAGTCAGTTTCAACGATCAGCAAGTAGTAACGTGAGGCAGAGAGGGATCTTTTGTAATCAAAGTTTAGAAAGAGTGGCTTTGCACAGTGACAAAAACTGCTTGTTTTTTCTTAGTTAAGGTCTAAATCATAAAAGTGTGTTTTTAGCTATAAAGGGTCATAGACTTTGATGGATGGATGAATACTCGTGGCAATATTTCATCATATGCTTATAGTTGACTTATGAAGGTTTAGAAAGCATGATATACAACCTTATAATGGAAGAGACCAGGGAAGTCCAGGTGTCTTTTTTTATTTTTAACTACTGATGATTTACATGTTATAATTGACTGAGAATCTATAGCAAGGTGTAAAAAAAGATATAGAATTTAAAATATTTTATTATTATTTTAGTTCAGTTTATATAAAATCAATTCAAAACACATCATATCGACATAAAGTTTGAAGATGAACTAACAAACTGGAAAATACCAGTATGAAGCAGAGTAATGCAAAGTGATCTTTTTGTCCTCCAGCAGCATAAGCCAACAGCAACACATCTATAGAGATAGATCAGAATAACCCGAGCCATTCTAACTAAAAGCTTTATCATGAGGGACAATCTTAAGCCTAGTCCTAAAAGTTAACACAGGGTGTCTGCTTCCCGAATTGGCCTATTTCAGAAGCATAAGCAATGCCATGATGCATGCATGAGTCACTGTAAAACTTAGTTGTACAAATAAAAAAAAATGTTATAGAATTCTGATATTAAAGTATACTCTAGTATTTTATATGAACAATTCGCACACTAAGCCTAGTTAGCAATAAAAAAAAATCTTAGCATTTGTTGGTAGAATGTATATTACAAGATTGACCAGATATCTAAGTTTTCTAAAACATGTCCAGCAACCTCAACTGTAATACAATCACCCTTCCTGTTATCTACTGAAATCAGGCTACTGCTATATCTCACCACATGGCAGATTGAATAAACCACAAATATGAAAATACATTTTCCTTTTGTGAAACATCTTACATCCCTGTTGTGACTTTTAAAGTAACTCAAAGGTACTAAAAATAGCTTGATTTGAGTTTTTTTTTCATTCACTGATCATAAAAATATCTCAATGTTTGATTCAAACCAACCGTTCACTAGTTAGAAAGGGCCAAGCTAAAACCGTCTGCACTTATGCATCTGTGTTTTGCATTTTAATTTAAAAAAGGCATGATTTTTGATTTATCCATTTGCTTTGTGCCCTTCCCTTAACAGTTATATACTTATTAAAGTTTTACTATTTCATATACTTATGTGGATCTAACCATTTTATTTCTGCAGATATGGCCATGTGGGATCAATTTAAGCTTTGCAATAGATTAACTGTATACCAACCCAGACTCATAAATTAATATATTTTCTTTTTTTTATTTCCCCCTTGACTGTTGTCTGTAATTCAAAGTCTTTTGTTTAGAACAATACAGTAGATCCATGTTAATGTGTTTTGCAGCTATGAGGTCAGGGAGGCCAGATCATGTGTTTTGACATGATTAACGTATTTATAAGCCAGTGAGGAAGGGGAAGAGTGGATGACGGTAAGTGAGCAGCAGAGTAAGATGAGGCTTACGTGCCTGGAGCCTGCAAGTAAAGAATTTTGACCCCCTAATTATTGGTCATTCAAAGGATTGGGGTTCCCTAAAACAACTTGTCTGTTTGCTGTACTTTTGCATGAAGTCACAAGGCTGCAGCTTGGACCCAGGTCTGTCTGGCTTAATCTGGAGCCGATTTCCACTTCCATCCTCCGTAATCTTAAAACAGCTGGGACCAAGGTCTTGCAACATCAACAACGGTTGAGACCTCTGCTTAAGAGGAGGAACTGTGAATCACAGCATATCTCTCTCTGTATTTCTTGCTGTCTGCCTGCCTTTGTATCTGTGTTTGCCTCTTGAAGATGTATATCCACATTCACATTTATTTGCGGCCAGGCACAGTCTGAAATTCCTTTCAAAACCACAGTCATCTTTGTTCACCCACACCCATCCTAATAGCCTCTCACAGGCTGATTTAGGCACACACATTCAGACACACGCAACACAGGCACCCCCCCAGCACACACACACATTATGCGAACCCTACTTATTTAAGGGAACTGAAAGAAGGCCTTCCTCATGAACTCTTTTCTTTTTTTTGCTGTAGATTTCTTGCATGCATCTCAAAGCTGTCTCAAAGTTTAACAGATTTTTTTAAAATACACAACCTACCTGTTTTGTTTACAAACAGACTTATTTATTCAATCATAGTGCAAGATTTGCATAGCAGGTTTGAATTAATATGTTATGTATTTTTTTTAATAATCACTTTCAGATTTGAACTTCATATAAATAGTGATTGTCCCTGTTTAGGTCACTTTCCAAATGTAAATATTTGTACATATCTTACCATCAAAACTTTAGTTTACTTTTCAATCAGTTCCAATTGTATGAGATATTTCACTTATTTTATCTAGGAGCTGTGCATGTACATAATAATTTCTTTTTATTTAGAAGAGATATATGACATATAATGGCTCGTAAAAGTCTTCTACGTCTTTAAAATTTTTACAGTTAGTCTTTTTTCCAACCTCAAAAATTTGATGATGTCTGTGTGGGTTTTTTTTTTCTGAAGTTGGCAAACACATGTATTAAAAGAAAAAAAAATACTGATGGTTGTCATTATCATGTAGTGTTTATCAAGTTCCCCTGAATCAATATCATCAGTCATTCTAGTTTTCTCATCTCACCAGAAAACCCTCTTTCACAGTTTGCCGTGTCCTCTACATGTCCTGTGGCAAAAATTACAAGAAACTATTGCTAAATTTCACCAATAGCCAGATTTTTAGAACGGACAACTGGAAACTGTCCTGTCATCAGGACATTTCATTTCACCCAAGGTTTAGAGTCACAGAAACTTGAGTTTATTCTGTTTATCTGATAAAAATAACAATAAATGGGGTGTGCAGGTGACGCAGGGGTTAGCGCGCATGACCCATGTATGGAGGCCTTAGTCCTCGACGCGGGCGACCCAGGTTCGAATCCAGCTTGTGGTCCTTTCCCGCATGTCTCTCCCCCTCTCTTATACCCCCTTTCCTGTCAGCCTACTGTCAGAAAAACGAGCCACTAGTGCCATAAAAAGCTCAAAAAAAAAAAAAAATAACAATAAATATGCATACCAGCTATATATCTTTTTATAGACGTTTCAAAACAGTTTTTTACCTTTCATCTATTTTGTGGATAAATGTTTTTTAAGTCATCAATCAAATTAAATCCCTATAAAGCATATTCTTGTTTCTGTAAAAAGTATAAATTATAAGTACTTTGCAAGGAACTGTGAAAGTTGCTTTACATGTGGTAGCTTTTTATATTTTTAGGCTCCTATTTTAAGCATTCCAACTGATCTGCAAAATGATTTGATGTGTCTGCCCCTGTTTATTTTTCCTCTGCAACATTTGCATGAGAAAAAAATCCATGTAATGATTTACAGTAAGACGGCTATGTACCGCTAATGCTGCAACAAAAGATTTTGGATATTTTATTATTACAAAAGAGAGAACTAAAAAAAGAAAACAACTTCACCAAAAACTAGTTTGGGCCAGTTTGTTCCAAACGATCCATTTCTGCACTTATTTATGATCTGTCCAATCTTCTGATCCTTCCTATTGCCCTGTGTGACCTTTATTCTTTCTCTCGCCACACCATTAAGTCTTTGTCATTCTTTCCATTAGTTCACACATCTTCTTTCCTGTTCTGGTTCTGGCAGCGTGACTGCACACTCTGTCCTGTGAGAGCTGGATGAAAAGTGCTGAGCGAATTTCTCTAAAAATTTTTCCACTGAAACCATGATGGTGAGGGCCACCATCGTTGAGTTTCGATGTCGTAATAGCTCTCTTTCGACTGGCCCTTGGACTCAGGTTAAGAATAAGGAAGAGGTGAAAAAAAGAGTCCTCCCTTCTTTCAGTTCCGATAAACGGCTTGGTTTGTGTCATTGCATGTTGACCAGTCTTTTGAATCAAAATGGGATTGCTAAGGAAAGAAAAAGAGACATAAACCAAGACGAAACGTGTATTTAAAATAAGAGGTATTATAACATGTGCTTTCAAAACACTTTTTACAAACATTTATGGTAAATGTAAGTTGAAAATAATGGATACAGTGTTTGCATAACTTAGAGAGGAGGCGAATTTGTTAAAAAATCAGATCTAATCAAGTAATTATTCTATGTTTTTCCATTAAAACTGTTAATAGTGTTTTTCTACTTACTTATGTGTCCCCACATTTATATTATAAAAAACGTGCTTGGTAAATTTATTTATGTGAATTAAAATTAAATTATGTGACACAAAGATGATTAAAAACTGTCTTTGAGTCATATATAGATAGCAGGGCTCATTCATCATCTTATGAGATATACAAGTTTCTTTCATGCATATATGCTGCTATGATACTAAGGAGGACATCACTATTCAACACCAGACAGACTGGAGGTCCTGAAATGGTCAAGCATTACCTCAGTGGTTCTGTACTCCTTCATCAAAAAGGATCAGTGTAGCACATTTCAAATGCTAGAGAGTGTTTATATTCTGTCATAAGCCAGATCTCCATTTAGTACAAGATCTGAACATTTTCCATGGCTCTTGTATGGAGTTGAAGCTTTACAACACATAAGCAACAGCTGGTCCTATTGTACTGTATATGGGGGGGTGGTTTCCAAAGAAAAACATTATAAAATTTTATTTAATGGGAAGTTGCCTCCCATTATACAATCACAGAGGGTCAGCACCTTGAAGATCTATGTGTTGACATTAACAACACTGACTAGTTATTAACCTTAGAGAAGAAACTCGGAAGATTTCGTTTGTTAGCCGACTAGCTGGTAGGATACAGTGTGTGCAATATTTCGTATGGATCCTGTTGGCTTGTATGGAAAGCAAAGAGAAAAATGTCTACCTTATGTATGGACTTTGTTATATGGCTATGTAAAATAAGAATCATTTGTCATATACATTAGAAAAGAAAAAAAACTAGATCTAATCTGTGTCCTTTTTAGTTTTGTCCAGTTTTTTTTGTTTTTCATTGTTCCTTTGGCCTTTCTTTTGAAAAGTAAGATAACCAGAACAAGTCCTAGTGAAGCTCAATGAAGACAACAAATATGAGCTACACATCAATGGTTTGTGGACTACTATTTTGTTTAACCTTTGATTAAAAAAGGATTATCTAAAGCTGACAAAAAACTTTTTATTATCTCAATAGTTTATTCTTTTTCTCGGTTTTGTGATCTGTACTGCAGAAACAATGTGTTTGGCTTAGTCACGATCTGGCCATTTGCATTATGTAGCTTTTTACTGTGTAATGCTTTCAGTAGGCTGACTCAATCTAACATTCAAGGTTACACTTCCAGTTTTTCCATTTTTTATATTTAGAGCCCAAAGAGCCCAAGTCACGTTGTGTTTTTCAGAGTTCATCCACAGGATGCAGAAGTCAAGAAGGAAAGTTGTTACTAAATCCTACAGAATCTCTAAGCTGCTGAGTAACTTCCCATTTGATTGGAGGTCATTGGAGATGAGAGTGGAGTCAAAAAGTGAGGATAACAGTCCGCCGTTTAGAAGTTGTGGAAATTTCTTTGAAGTAATTTAAAGCAGGGGGTTGGTAATTATTTGTGCTTCTGCCCTAAAATAACACAGCCTCTACAATTACAGGATGGGCCTCATTATACAGCCATGCAGAAGTCAATGAAAAATATAAGATCACTTGAAAAAGTGGGAAACCTGAGACGTTAAGAAGGACAACATTTCCATTGCAGGTGTTTGTTTAAGTATATGGTTTGGAGACTCCAGATGGCAAAGTTTAACATGGTGCATGCTATTTCCTGCTCTGCCCTGGAAATTTTACACTTTTAATTTGTCCTCTTTTCTAGCTCTTCCAGTTTTGATTTTACTGTATGCTTTTTAGACAACATAATAGTTGCATCTTTCCTTGTTTAGCCTTTAAATATTTTCCCAAAATGTCACTCTCATTCAAAAATGGCATTTTCCTTTTTCAGACCCTGGCCTCTGGGGTGGTCAGGGCTGGGTCAGGTTGGGTCGGTGCCAGAGAAGTCTGTTTATGTAACCCTCTTCAAAGGGATCTAGTGAAAGAGTGCACTGTACAAGGCACGGGAAGTGTAAATATCAGACTGTGGCTGTCAAAACATACACTCCAAACAAATATTGGTCACTCAAAGAATAAACATACATAGGTTACCTAAAGAATAAAATAAGAAAATATATGTATACTGTTGACTTGATGAACTCATTAAACACCTTAAAAAACACCTAAACTTTCAAACATTCAAAATACGGTTACATTTAGGTGCCCTTTAAAAAAAAAACAAGCTAGAACAAAAAAATTCCCGGAGTTGCCTGGTGTAGATATGATGTTGTTTAACTTGCTGTAATGGTTAGGCACCATCTCCAAAATTAGACTAACCTCTTTTTTTCATTTCTAACCACAGCTTGGGATAAAAAGCCTGCAAGTTTTTCCTGCATATGTATGTTTACATAGCTATCATTATGTGCAAGTTAGTTTATAGAGGACCATTGGCAGTATAAATGTGATTACTTACACACAAATGAGCTTAAATCTTTTGGTCAGTAAATTTTTTGAAACTTAAAATATGCCATGTGAGTGTTCAGCTAATTAATCTCAAAGTTAAAGATGCTCACTAGCAGGAAAACACAATATGTTTCTAAAGTATCTGTTCATTTTCTTTAGAAACAGAATATGATTGTTTTGATTAAGAAATAGAAAACCCTTAATCACAGTCCTCAGACCAAATTAGAAACATTTCTAAAGTTGTGATGCTATCTCTAAAAAGGGTCTGCCAACTTTAGTTTTCAAGCTCCTACATGGCAACACCAGCAGGGTCTGGTCATCAGTCCTCAGGAACTTTTTGGGAACACTGTTCAAAAAAATAAGGAGATTACTCAAATAACACATCCTAGATCTGAATTAATTAAATATTCTCACTGAATAATTTCTTCTGTACAAAGTTGAATGTTTTGACAACAAAATCGCACAAAAATCATCAATATAAATCAATTTTATTCAATTTTATTGACCAATGGAGGCCTGGATTTGGAATCACACACAAAATTAAAGTGGAAAAAGCCACTTCAAATCTGATATAATGTCCTTAAAACACATCAAAATGAGGCTCAGTATTGTGTGTGGCCTCCAAGTGCCTGTATGACCAACATATGGTATCACAAGGAGTCTGAGGATCTAATTTTGGTACCTAATGACAGTCATGATACCTTTGACGATAGCATTGGGGGCTGTGCAGCCCTCCAAAGAAACGCCAACCCATACCATTACTGAACCACTACCAAACTGATCATACTGACAGATGTTGCAGGCAGCAGATCAGTCTTCACAGTGTTTTTAAACAGTCATGTCTGTCACACTTGCTCAGTGTGAACCTGTTTTTATCTGTGAAAAGAACATGGTACCAGTGGTGAATTTGCCCATCCTGGTTTTCTCTGGCAAATGCCAAGCATCCTGCCTGGTGTGTGGCTGTGAGCACAACCCCCATCTGTGGACTGCGGGCCCTCATACCGTCCTCATGGAGTTGGTTTCAAACCTTTTGTCAAGACAGATGCACATTTGTGCCCTGCTGGAGGTGATTTTGCAGGGCTCTGGCACTGCTCCTCCTGTTCCTCCGTGCACAAAGTTTGAGGTAGGTGTTGTTGCCTCCTACGGCCTCCTTCACGTCCCCTGGTTTACTGGCCTCTCTCCTGTTAGTGCCTCTAGACACTATGCTGACAGATACAGCAAACCTTATTGCCGCAGTTCACAATGATGTGCCATCCTGGATGAGCTGCCCTACCCACGACACTTGTATGGGTTGTAGAGTCCGTATTATGTAACCTTGAGTGTGAAAGTACCACCAACATTCAAAAGTGACCAAAACATCAACCAGAAAACATAGGTACTAAGAAGTGGTCTGTGGTCCCTACCTGCAGAACTACTCCTTTATTGAGTGTGTCTTGCTAATTGCCAATGATTAGTAATATCTATTGTCTATTTCATTTTTACAACAGTATATGAAATTGATTGTCAATTAGTGTTGCTTTCTAAGTGGAACGTTTGATTTCAAAGAAGATTGATTTGATTCAGGTTATATTGTGTTTTTTACATGTTCTCTTTATTTTTTGAGCAGTGTATTTAGAAATTATGAGATTGTGTTTCGGTGACTATTTGAAGCACTCTGTCTAAACACCAAGTTCTTGTTACCTGAAGTGGACAGGGAACAAATGTAGACACACTAATGACACTAATAACACTAATAATACTTATTATAAAAGAAAATATTAAAAAACACTAAATAATATTAAAAATTCAATATTAAAGATATAAACTTCCGTAAAACAAGAGAAAGTTGATTTTGTCTTCTGATTGACATAAGAACTTTTCTTCTTTCTCTATAGTCTGCCATTGTACTTAACAGTTCTTTGTGGTATCAATGACAACAGAAGATTCTGAGTGTCAGTTTGCATCTGACATTCAGAAGTACTTAAAAAGACACAAAAAAGCGGCTAAAGTTGAGCTTCAGATTTTGAAAATCTACTTGCACAGGGTAAATGTGCTCATGAACTACACATGAATTTGCGTAGTTTGGTGTTTGGAGGGGAGCGGGTGATCCCATGATATAGGAAGAGAATAACAACAGGGGAGAAAATGCATGTTAATCACCAGATGCAGGGACTCGAATCACATGACATGGGCTTGAAGACTTGAGTCAATACTTGGTTGTTGAAATTACTTGAAAAAAATTATTGGAAACTCGTGACTTGGCATGGGCATTTACATTAATGGCATGGGACTTTTATTGGACTACAACTTTATATCTAACCCAAAATTTAATTCAGTTTATAAACATCTCAATAAGGAATAAATTGCAATGGTTAGCTAATGTCAAAAGAAAAAAAATTAACATATTGGGCAGATTAGATGGTATTGCTATGCAATGCCATGCTAACACCTAAGATTAGTAGGTAGAGCTCTGCAGGTTGCTTTGCTCCTTTGCCTGCAGCTTATTCTATCAGAATAAACATTTGAGTGTTATCGAGTTTATTTTCATTTGTAAATAAGAACTAAACAGTGCATATGCAGTTTGTAAGATTTGTCTTGATTAAATAAAAATTTTGGTCATAGGCATATATTTGCTTGTTTGATTTCACCCCTTTAGTCTGAGTGTACAAGTAACATGATGATTTCTTCCATTGAAAAACAGAGAGTGTTTAGGCAGGACACCAACCATAAACCTAATTAACTTGGTGTAGAGCCATTTCAACAGATGATATTGAGGAACTTATTTTCTTAGAATACATTTTGTGCTTTAGTTGCTCTTGATGGCAAAATGTGTTGTTTTGCACATAAGAAAGTACCAAATCAGTCATCATTACCTTTATTCATTTAACACCAGCCACAGCTAAGGTACAATCCTTCTTTTAATAAATGAAATCTATAAAAATCTGCTGTCTATGTAAAAACTGTTGCTTATAACTTTTCACATACTATCTGTAAAAAAATAAAGTTTCCTAAACTTAAAATCCATTAGATTAAAGAATGTATATATGAACACACCATTCTTATTATTGGCCTTTTTTAACTTTTATGTGAGACCAGGCCTGAGTAATCAAACATGACAGAACATGGCTCTCACACCTTGCTGCCTGGAATCTGTTGGAGAGCCTAAGGATGTTTTTTGTTAACGTTGACATGATTTAATTGCGCTAACCATTGACTACTATTATAGGTGAAGCACAGTGAAGATGTTTTAAAGTGTAAAGACTAAGAAACATCTAAAAAGTTGGTTGTACGTGGACAAAAAGGGGAGGGGTTCTACTCAGTGGGGTGGGAAAGCTGCAACGGGGGGGTGGGGAGGTTGACTGTGACTAAATTTCACTCCCTGGCACAGCTTGGTCTAGTTAGGCTCTAGGCCTCTCTGTGGGAGCCAAGTCTTCCCTCTCTAGGCACTGCCAACTCCCTGTGGTGTTGTAGCTACATGTTCAATTATGCTTTCGAGCCTGCCTACCTTTACATACGCCTCATATGAAAACACTTCTAGCCTCTTTGCATGTGTACAAGTGTTTGCGGAGACCTAATGTTGCATTACATCAATATGCAAACTTGCTTGTATATCAGCAAATAATCTTTTACTGAATATTTTGTGCCTTTGATAGTTCAAGAGATCATCACTAATCTCTTCAAATGCGCATGTTGACAGCATCATTAAGCACACATGCATATGCCTGCATGTGTGTCTCACAAGTGTTGATGCATTCCTGTGGGTACGCAAATGTGTGCACGTGTGCAGTGGCATGCTGGCTTGCTTATATGAAGGCATCCTTAAATAGGGAGAACAATTATCACTGCCAATAAAACTACAACAAACAATCATTGTCTTGGACCTAACCTTGTTGTACCACACCCCTCCATAAACCTTATTTCATCAGGATGACTGACATAGAAAATGTGCTGTGCTGTGCTGCCTAAGCACTCTTTTTAAACAGCATTTATGCATTCTGCATGAAACTTGTACAAGTCTGAGTACCTCCATATGTACTGTGCTTAAAGCACATACCGTACATACAGTACATAATTACCTTATTTGCACTTCAGATATGTCTTGCCTATTACTAATTGAACCTTTAGATTTTGTTAAGCCTAAGGCCAAACATCATTGTTTATTAGTAATTTGTGTTATTTGACAACATAAACTAGTGTGGGAAATCAAAGGAAAGGAACATCATTTATAATTTTCACATTTCTTACAAAGATATGAATCATTTTATATGCATGTATATGTATATGAATAGTTGTTATGGTTGATTTTCAAATTTTGCATTGCACATAGAACATGTGCACAACATGGCCCTCAGTGTAAATAACCATATGACTACAATGTGGCTTGGTATATAAACCCTTGCCATTAACAACTCCCTTGACCTGACATAAAACCTTTGACATTTCAGTTGTTTTAAAGGCTGAAAATTAGCTGCTGAATATGTTGCCCTGTCTCCACAGGGCGTAGCTATGCTCACTTAATTAAAGCTGGTATCATTCTTTTTGCTGTTGTTAAACTAGGGCTGTTCATGACTCCAAATATTAATTTAATATTTTATTTTATATAAAGACTTCAAAATGTAAATTTTAAATGGTAGCATGGTAATATTTTTTATTTAATCTCTGAAGATAAGGTGATTGAAGTTGTCCTAAGCAACAGTTTTAGAAAGATTGATTATTGTGAGGCAATAAAAGCAAAATTAGCTCAAATATGAGGATAACATTGAAGATTAGTTGATAAGAAAAGTTCAGATAGATTAAAGACCCCTTTAACAAGAAAAAATGGCAGTCAACACTTTCATTTCAAACTTGCTGTTCGTGAAACTATTTGTAATAAACCTAGCTTGGATTCCTTGAAACACAATAATTGCAAGTCTGATTATAAAAGCCCCTCTCTTAAAAGTTTTATAAAGAATGGTGTTATTTTCTGGAACAACATAAATTTTTGGCAAATCTCAATCTTGTTTGTAAAATGTATTGTAAAACATACTGGTGGACCTAGAAAATAGGGAATTTCATTTTTGGTAGACCTTTCAGGAAGGTTTGAAACTGTTGATTGCACCATCAAAATTACTTTACTTTATAACTTTGTGGGAATCTCCTGGACTGTTTTAAAGAAGTCTGGATTTTAGCTTCCAAACACAAGCATTGTATAAACCACTTTATTCCAGATTTTGCTTTCTGTGTCTAGCACAGGGTTTCACCATTCTGGTCCTCAAGATCCAGAATGGACCGGTATCCTGACACTTTTAGATGTGTCTCTGCCTCAAATTGTGAGTCAATCAACAAGGAGAGATAATTAAGCTTTTGATTAAGGGGTGAAAGTAGAGATACATCTAAAATGTGAAGGAATTCTCAGGGACCAGAACTGAGGAACACTGGTCTAGAACAGGAGGCACCCTAAGGCCTTTTTTATTTGACCTAATAAGGTTTCTTCTATGTTTATATCCATACAGCCTCTTGGACAGATCAATGATAAATTAAATTAAGATATATCACTTTTATGCAAATGCAAATTCAACTGAACTGCTCCTTTGAAATGTCTGAGTTCTTTTAAATGTCTGAAATCACTAATAGCAATTACAAACTGGTTAAATAAAAACATCTTTATGAAAAAAAGATCTTTATGAATGTATGTACCTTCAATTAACCGGTGTCTCTTGAATATCACTCAAAATAACTTATCTGTGTAGCTTTTAATATTTAAGGTGTATATATAGATAACATATACAATTAGATAACATATACAATTGAAATATTTGGACAGTAACACAATTTTCGCAAGTTGGGCTTTGCAAGTCACCGCATTGGATTTGAAATGAAACCTCTACAACAGAATTCAAGTGCAGATTGTAATGTTTAATTTAAAGGGTTGAA
>JAUZNJ010057662.1:0-18832 GCA_034780135.1 Jordanella pulchra
GAAAATATTCCACTTTATGTACTTAAACCTTATGGGTGCTAATAATGGTGAGCAGGACTGTATGTATGCTTCATATTATAAATCCAAAGTTTTACTTAATGGTTATATGCACCTTTGAAGTTCTCAGTAGTTACACCAGGTTTTAATGGTAGTTTTGCAAAGTTTATAGTATTTTTTCCTTTATTTGTATTAAGTTTTGTGATTCACCTGACCATAAGCATCCCTACTAGAATCGGCTACCCTGGTTTCCTTATGAAGTGTCTCATGTTGCTTGCATCCAAAGCAGTGAAACTGCAATGAACTCCCTCCCATTGATGAGGCTCTCCTTGCCCTCATCAATATTTTATCTACCATCTGAAGCTCCGAGCAGCAAAGGGTGGAGTTAGGCCAAGATAAGTGATCGAATTGCGGAAGCCATGCACAGGTATGAAAAACTGAGGTGGGTCAAGACAGCTGTTAACAAGAAAAAAGAGGCATGGGGTTATACCTTCAAAATAAAAGCCTGGTTATGGAGACTATTTGCAGAAGTATAGTAGGAGTAAAGAAAACTGAAATTCTTTTATAGATACACATATAAAGAAAACTCATATTACATCTCAACCTGAAATCTGAAGGAAGCTTCAATGCATTTGATATTTCATGCAATGATTATTTTATTTCATTAACTCTGAAATTTTAAACATTTAGTAAATATTTTATGTTTTATTATCTGTATTGTCCTCTTGTTAAAAACAGAGATTTCTTTTGTAACATGGAGCTGCATATTTTTATGAAGCGTTGTATGAAAAAAATACAAACTTTTTATACATTTTATAATCCTCATCTAAGATGTTAACTTAATTTCCATATGTAAATAATTTGTTTTTGGTAGAAGATAAAAGGTTATGTTTAACTGTTTTGAGCATTTGATGCATCTCGAGTTAATATTAAGAAGCATTTTAAATACTACTGTACATGATTTCACTCCAAATAAAAGAATGATTACAGACATAAATGTTTAACTTCATGATAAAAGGCAGAAAATGGTTTAGATATGTACAAACATTACATTTTGTATCATTTACACACAGTAAATTAATGAAATACAGCTCAGATTAAAGGATACTACATAGATGTGTATATTTCCTCCACTAATAATGGCAAAAAACACAATTGACAAATAAAGTATGGATTTCCACTACACCATTCCACGGAACCCTCGCCCCCCTCCCCAAAAAATAAAACAAATGTTAAAAAACAAATTACCCATTCTGCTCTGCGGATTTAGGTTATATATCACAGCGGACTATTCATAAACACTATTATAACTTCAACCAGTTTTTGATTTTTAAAAAAACTGAGATAAATTAAAATTGCAACAGTTTAAACTATAATGATGACGCCAAAAAAGTACCTCATAATTGATATGGTCGAGACTGCCAAGGGTAAATTAAACAATGACAAGGGTTATCATCATGACTTTTGCATGTTTCCTGCAGTGATCTTACATATGGTTCAAATGTTTTGATGTGGTCATGAAGAATACAATAGAAAACACCATAGGAGGGTTAGGGGATAAAGAAAAAAACATAAAAACACTGAAAAAGAAAACCTTTAAGCGGCCTAATTGTTTGTTGCTTTTATCTTTTTATGGTGTCCCCACAAGCTTGATGTTATTTTAAAATTTAGTCTATTTTTGACGGAAGGTAGAAAAAAAAGAACAAAACGTGTTATGATTTTCTCTGTTGCTTATAGAAAAAAGGTCTAAAGCACTTTATTTTGAAGGTTGTACCGGAAGTTGATGATCTGGTCTTTGTTTTGACGTCACCTGCATGGATAGACGGCATTTGTGTTTCCAGCCAACTGAATGCGGCCGTGTCTTGGAGGGGATCGGTTAAACGCTGTACTTTTTGTATTTACAGACATTTTTTATCGAGGTAGGCCGTCATTTGTCACGTAAATATAAATCAATTTAGGGTTAGCATGTTTTTAGCCCAGTTGTCTCAAATAAAAGCGTTGACAGCATCCAGTAGAGCAGGTTAGCTCGGTCCTGTCAGTCTCTGGTTCCTGTACAATGACCTGCAGCATCGGCTTATGAAGTTTAGCAATCGGTAACGTAACTGCTGGATTGTGTTTGTATTACTCTTTTGTCGTCCAAGTGATTAAATTGTAGAAACGGTTGCTGTTATCGGTAAAATCCAGTGTGTCGTTGGATGTAATACATGTTTAAGGTTAAATAGTGCTGACATGTTGCATTTTTCTTTCGGTTTAATTCGGTTATTACGGCATATATTTATTTAATAACATGGTAGCAACTCTGTCTTAAACACAGCTGGATGTGTGGATACAGGAAGTGCAACACTAACGCAAAGCCGTAACCCGTGTGTCTCTGCCTGTCTCTTTCTCCTCAGTCCACGGCCACATCCGCAGCCATGTCCCCATCAGTCCCCCTGCAGGAGATGATCCGAGCCATCAGGTCGGCCAGGACTCAGTGTGAGGAACGGGGGGTCATCCAGAGGGAGTGTGCCGCCATCCGGGCCCAGTTCAGACAAACCGACAACGGGGGGCGGTCACACAATTTGGCCAAGCTGCTCTACGTCCACATGTTGGGCTACCCGGCGCACTTTGGTCAGGTGAGGGGAGATTTGGCTAATTCCTGTCATGGGTTAAAGGGTTGGAATCCATCATGGGTCTGGTTTCACTTTTAAACTGGCTTTTCACCAAGTCAAAACTCACTTCTGCATCCTTATCAGGGATGAGCAGAAGTATAGGTGACATAAGAAAATATTTTTTATTTTCTCTGAAAGCATCCAGGCATCACGATGTTATGTTAAAAACATAAACTACTATGTGTTTTATTGGGATTTTTAGGCCACTATGAAGGGGATTACCTAAATTTAAAGGGCAACACAATTCGAGCTGTGAAGATGCTTGTAAAACACAACAAACAATAAAAATATGACAAACTAAATGTGTGCAGCTTGTATTTATAAGAGTTATAATGACACCTCTAAGAACAAGATGAGTTGATGTGACCCTATGGAAGCCTAAGAAGTGCATTAGCAGGAAAAAAAATCTTGATTTTTCTAAAATTCAGTCTTTATAAGGAGAATATTTGATTATTTTATTGATTAAATGCCCAAACCTGTTTATGACTAAAATATAAAGTGAGGTGTGCCTTTGTATATAGTCGCTGTATATTAGCGCCTTATAGATTCATTTACTGCTTTTCTAACTTTTGTGGCAAATGTTTTGCCAGTTTTGCACATCTAGAGACAAAGTTTTCACATCTCATGCTTTTCTTTTGGGGTGTTATGTTTTTTTTGTTTTTTTTTTTTTACTAAAAACTGCTGAGATTTTAAAATCTTCTCCTTGACCTGCTTGTTATGTTTCTTGTTCTCCGTGATGTTTTATTTTTTTCATGAATGTCTCCATTACCGTAATTTGGTATATTGTCAAGTTAGTCTTCTTTTTTTTTACAGATTTTCTCTGCTTTGTGTTTGTCTAACAAATAAAATCCTAATTGGAATGATGTCAAATTCTTTCTTTCAGAAGACTCTGTATAAACTGTTAGATTCTTTTTATAACCTTTCCTGTTGTCAGAACAATGTGAACTATGTGCAAGTCCCTCGAGCAAAGCTCTGTCAGAAATCAACAAATCTCCTGTAAGCAGGCCACTGACTCTCCCCTTTCCCACTCAGGCTTCCAAGTCTGCTCCAAGTGGTGCAGAGACTTTGCCTCTAGGCTTCAGCGAGCGTCGGCTTCACATATCACAGAGCTGTTGCTTTTCATTTGTAGATGGAGTGTGTTCGGATGATCGCCAGCCCGCGCTACAGCGAGAAGCGCGTGGGATACCTGGGAGCGATGATGCTCCTGGACGAGAAGCAGGATGCCAGCCTGCTCATCACAAACTCCATAAAGAAGTAAGGACAGCTGTTACTGACTGTTTTATATATAAATGAATATAAAGATTTGGGTTTATGTAAATAGAAGTGGGCCTTAACAGCTTGTAAATACAACATATGTTTAAATTGGGACAGTTTGTTTCCCTTTTGTATCACTAGATATTGTATTTGTGTTTATAATACTCTTAATCATAGAAATTTAATCGCAGACAGTGCTGTAAAATGTATCTGCTTTCTTAATTTTTTCTATTGGGGCCTTTTTATTGAACTTTAATGTTTCAGATATTTAAAAAAAAATAAAAGTCATATTTAAAAAATAAGACAAATAACAGATTAAGCTTCACAATATTGATATTAATCTGTCTAAAGATTAGTCATCCAAAGAATGAATAAAAAAAAAAGGAAAAACAAAAGAGTAAAACAGTTTTTGATTAAAAAGGGGAACTCAGGTACAGAGTGCCTGATCTACGTACTACTTAACATCACAGCGGATTTAATATTCTAAAAATAATATAAAGTTGCAAAAAATCTAAATATTTTATACTAATGCAGTATTTTTTTTAATGATTGTTTGAAAAAACTGCTCTCAGCTGCCCCTTGTACTCCTTGGATGGGTGGCTTCTTCATCTCAAATGGAAGAAACACTGAAACTATATAAAAATGTATATCATGTATTGTTTATTATAAGAATTAAATAAGTAAGAGTGGGAATACTTCATCACATATTTACTCAGGTGAAAGTAATAACTACAGTGCAATAAAAAGCATTTTTTGAAGTTACTCAAGTAAATATAACTAGCAACCACCATCCTCTGCCTGTGGCAGTAATGGCTTCCATCAGGTGTTTGTGATAACAGGCAAATGGTCTTTTATCCTTTGGTGATGGATTTGTTTCTTCCTTTGTGTTTTTTTTTTAATCAGAGGGGTTTCTAATCAACGATGACGACTTTAATGTCAAACTACAGTACCGGACTTTGACTAGGCCACTCCAAAACCTCTATTTTTATTTTCAGGAATCAGGTTATGGGATGTCTGGGTTATTTATAAAAGCAGCTTCAGAACATCACAATTAATGTTTGATGTCTTTGAAGGTTCTCGCTCATCCAGGTCATGGTCACGCTTCAAAAGTTCAGTTTAGGCAACTGGAGGTGATGTTTTCTAGAAGACGTTTCTCCTCTCATCCAAGAGGCTTCTTCAGTTCTAACTGATGCTGGAGAAAACAGGGATAGATATACTGTAGGTGGGACCAAAGAATTAGGGGAGGGGAAGAGAAAAAACAAGGGGGGCTTTCTTCCCTGCTACTGGGTGGGACATGGAGAGGTTCTGATGGGTTGTTTCAGTCACATGCCTCTTTAAGGTGAGAGCAGGTGTGAGATGAATTTTCTGGGTAGAGTTCCTAAAAGTGTTTTGTATGTGGGTGACAAGTTGTGTCTGAGACCACCTCCTCTGTTAAGGGATGGTTTGTCAAAGATGGTTTCCTGACCCGTCTACTTGAAAACTTCACGTCCAGTTGACCAAACTGAGTTTTCCAAGCTAACGTGTTTGATGTTTTTGTTTGTAAAGTCCTTTCTTAGGTTTATGTCAGACGTAGCGGGATGTTCACCCGCTAAAGGTTTCCCTACATTTCTCATTGATTAACAGACGTCTAACTGGAAGACAGCTTCAGATGGTTGATGACAGTTAATGATTTTGTACTTTACATTTGTCCACGTTTTCTTTAGTGGTTTAAAAAAAACACATTCGAATAAACCCTTTTTCTTTTTAGATGAATTTAGCTTATTTAAATGTTTTTTGTTATGATCATGAAACATTATGTGACGGAAAATGTTTTTAAGAAAAAAGACAGAGGAAAAAAAAAAGAATCATTCATCAGAAAAGTGTCATAAGATGCTGTGATTATAATAGAAAAATGTTGTTTTTTTTAATAAACTCAGTTGTGTCTTGTGATTTGTTTGTTTTGTTGTTTAGTGACTTGTCTCATAGCAACCAGTATGTGCAATCTCTGGCTCTGTGCACGCTGGCCTGTATGGGATCAGCTGAGATGTGCAGGGATCTGGCGCCGGAGATCGACAGGTTGCTGCGATCCTCCAACTCTTACATAAAGAAAAAGGTAACAGCACACATAGATGTATGTTTTTATATCCAGGGTGCTTGGATCTGCTAATTTCTCTGTTTTGTTTGTTGTGTGCTACTACTGTACATATTTAAAAGTGATCTTTGGAAAACCACTGAAATATTGAGGGAAATATGTCTGGAACAGAGAGTGTTTTGTGTGTTGGTTTTCCCCTCATATGTAAAGCAGAATGTGAGCAGACCAGAGGAGTGGAGAAACCCAATAGGGGGAATTTTAGTGGAACCTTTCACAGTGATCCAAGTATAGAATTAAAACATAAGACATCATAAATATCCAGTCTATACATCAAATATACGAAGCAAACTGACCTTGTTGATCTTAGCCTCTGAACTGCGTTGGTATGTTTGTGCTCAGACTGAATGCTGTTCAGAATCCTGATAAATATTGTGATGGTGACATCTCTTTCTTATCTTTGCTCCCATAGCTTTGACCTTTAGCCTTTTAGGTCGATGCCACCATGTCAGCATCTACTGTCTTTTGCATGAAAACGCAACACTTTGAATGTATTATCTGTCAGTTATTGAACTCCAAGCAGTGCTTTGGTACATGAGCAATGCACACTCCGATCTAGTGATGGGAATGTGTGATTTACTGATCATTATCCTGTTTTTTTTCTGCTCCTCCAGGCTGCTTTGTGCGCCGTTCACATTGTGAGGAAGGTCCGGGATCTAGGGGAGCTCTTTGTCCCCTCTGCTCGCTCCCTCCTCTCTGAGAAGAACCATGGTCAGTAGAGTTTCATCACCATAGTTGCTCCAAGTACCTTCATGTTATATTGTTTGGTTTTATTTTTTCGCCTGCAGGTGTTTTACACGGAGCTGTGGTGCTCATCACGGAGCTGTGTGAGCGGAGCCCAGAAACACTGGAGCGGTTCAGGAAGGTGAGAAGTGTCCTGATCTCGTGGTTCTGCAGTGGTACGGTTTATCCAATAAATTAGAATAGTTTATTTATTTCTGCATCTTAATTGATTCAGTGAAACACACAGATTGGTTTCTCTGGTGATTTCTTTTACTAACAGAAACAAAAACATTTCTTACTAGAGATCCGATACCTGGATCAGATATCAGCTCCGATATTCACTAATTAGCTGTTTTCGATATCGAATATCAAAGATCCAGTCCGGTGCGCATTACATGGAACTGTTATTTCTTTCTTTTTGCTGTTTGCTTGTCTTTCACATGGGAGAAGATATTCAAGCATTATCACACTCAAGGTCGTGCTATATCGGTGAATATCGGCAATGGCGTGATCCGGTCGGCAATCACACCTGTCCGATATTCACTGATATACGACCTGGAGTGTGATAATGCTTTTATACAACACTTCTACTAACACATAGTTAGCAACATGACATCACAAAAGATTGTGATTTATTTGTTTATTTGATGATCTGTTGGCTCCACCAACACAAATAGTTCCTGGTCAAGGCTGTTGCCATGCAACAAGCGGTAACATTTACTGCGTCATTTACACGAATCCGAATGCTTCCGTTTATTGTGCAGCCACTGAAATACGAATCGACAGACGCTTTGATGGCATAAAGCGCTGATGTGTTGATATCTCGATCAGACAGGACGCCGCTCCATCTTTTCCGTCTCCAGTAACTTTCTAGCGAGTTTTCAGACCTGAGAAACAAGTTCTGTTTAGATATGGAAAGAGATCAATGCCCAATTCGTTTGCCTTATCCAATTTGTCGAGGTCAGCTGATGCCACATCAGCACATCTGATTGGCTCTCTGAGATCCTTTTGATCCTCCTCTGAATCTGATGACCATTCGTAATTAGATCAAATGTTACTTTTGGATATATATCCATCTTTGGGCATTAATTAACTGTTAACTCCCAGTGCTTTTATCGGTGAATATCAGCACTCACTTGGGACTCTCTTGTCCAATCAGATTACTCGGTCGGAACTAACTGTAGTATAAGGTTTATTCAGTCAACAGTTGAATCGAATTGGAATCGGATATTCAGTATCGGACTGAAGCGGAAAAAAACTGGATCGGTGCATCTCTGTTTCTAACACTTAAATTTAAATTCTGATTTTAAACTAACGAAATGAGCCTCATCCTAATGGCTTGTATCTACGCTTTGACATGAATGTGTTGTGTGCTTTTCAGACAGTCCCAGATCTAGTTCAGATCATGAAAGGCCTGGTGATTTCAGGTTACTCTCCAGACCACGATGTTGCAGGTGTCAGCGATCCGTTCCTACAGGTCAGTCTTTCATTTTCGGACTAATACTTTATCATCTTAAGGTCGCACTGCAAAAAAAAAAAAGATAACAATCAAGATAAAACACTAAATCTGAGAGAAAGGGTGCTAAAAATAAGTGTCCTTGCAGCAAGGCGATTACACTACACTTACACTTACTAGTTATATTTACTTGAATTAGGAAGTTGGAGAATTAATAGAAGAATTTCACCCTTAAAACATGCTCATCTATCTGTTTTTTTATCTAAAAAAAAATCTGTTTTTGTGTGTTTTTGTAAGAAACAAATAATTTACAGTGCAATTATCCCTTTTAATCTCACATTTTAAAAGTGCACCGTGACCCAGCTTGGCGCCTGTCGAGCTTCATAAATCTATCAACAGTAAATGTCTGAGCAAACCTCCTCGTAACCCTTTAACCTTTTCTTATTTCATCATATCAATCCCAAACTTCAGCCTGATTTAATGGGGTTTTATGTCACCGGGGGTCTTTCTAAGTGGGGTTTGCATGTGCCCGTAGTTTCATGCATTGTTTTCTGCTCCCCCCCAGAGGTAACTTACCTTCCCGTGACCCTGCATGGATGGATAAATATAGATATTTAGTGGATGGTTGTAAAAGTGAACCGTGGGTTTTCTAAAGTTTGCTGCTCTGACCTGTTGGTTCACTGAAGCCTCCTAACAAATCTCTAAGGGCTTCACAGATCAGCTGGATTTAACTTCAACGACACGACATGGTTTCATAGCCAGATGACTCCTGGGGTCGTTGGTGGCACTAGATGTTGCTTAAATTCTCATAAAAAAGGCTATGATTTAATTTGTAAGGTAACAACATGTCAAAAGTGAATATTTAAGCTACTTAAATACATCTGAGTTCGTGTTGCTGGTCTCTCTTCCTTCAGGTCCGCATCCTGAGGTTGCTGAGGATCCTCGGTCGGAACAACGAAGCAGCGAGTGACGCCATGAACGACCTCCTAGCTCAGGTTTAGTTGTTTGGGGGTGCCCCCCCCCCCCCCATCACTGGAATCATGAAATATGTTTTGTGGATGTTTTCCTGTTTGCTCTTGCTAAATAGTTTCTTTTTTTTTATTCATTATTGTTATTTTTTTTTTTTTAAATCTTCAATTTTTCACAATGCTAGCTGAACGATGTGTGATTTGTGTGTTTTTATAGGTAGCGACCAACACAGACAGTACCAAGACTGTGGGCAACGCCGTGCTCTACGAGACGGTTCTCACCGTTTTAGACATCAAGTCAGAGAGTGGCCTCAGAGTGAGACACGCGCGCCTCTTCGCTGTATCCTTACATCCCTCATCGTTTATTTAACGAGACGTCGCTCATCTGCTTCCCTTCATCCCTCCATAGGTTTTGGCGGTCAACATCCTGGGAAGATTTCTGCTCAATAATGACAGAAACATTCGGTCAGTGCTTGTTTCTATCACCTCTCCCTCTCTCTAAGTCCCGTTAACTCCTCTCACCACGGATTTCCTCTGATCTCACTGGATCCATTTGCATTCTGTTTCAAAAGGCCAATGCTGACTGTTCTCCTCCTAACAGTCTCTTATCATCTAAGCTGGATAAATACTTTGGTTCCATGTGGACACCCTGTATCGGCTCCCAGAGGCTTTGTTTGCATTTTCCACACAAGCTTTGTGGTTGAACAGGTCTGACAGGTTTGCTCCTGCAGAACCACTGATTGTCTGTGATTGGATGTCAGGGATTGTTTTATTCCCGTTAAGCCAGCCTCACTGGATGGCATCTTACCAAACCTGATAACTCAATGCGATGCTACAACGGCTATAAGTGCCGTCATTGTCGTAGACCTCAGGTTCAAACCCAATCTGGTATAAAATGCACAACTTAGCACGTTTATATATTTTTTGGTCCCCCCTGTCATGGATATGCAGATACATCGCCATGACGTCGCTTCAGAAGATCGTTGGGACGGACCATAACGCAGTTCAGCGGCACCGTGGGACCATAGTCGACTGCTTGAAGGACCAGGATGCCTCAGTTAAGCGGTAACCTTTACCTTCTCTCTGGTTTGGGTGGATAAGCTGTTAAAGCAAAGATCTGGTAGATTTTTAGAGGAATTCAATTTTTATTGGGGATGAATCCATGTTCTAGTTGTTTTGTTGATCCGGTTTGATTTTATGCATGAAGAAATCTAGCTTCGCTTCAGTCTTAATATCTGCTATCATGGTTTGTGTTGGATCTGATTCAGCAGATTCAGAGCTATGTTATGTCAACAGGATAGGAAATAATGCAGCTTTAAGTGAATTATCTCCAAGGTTTATTTTCTGACCAGATGTTCTGTTACTGTTTTATGTGTAATTTCATCTCCAGCGGTCACAGAGGTTTGGTTTAGTGGCGACAAAAGCAAATCAAACAAAAAACAAACTTAGACTAAGGGAGACAAAACACAGAGACACAACTATAACTACATGAAATACAGTGAAATAAAAAAGCTAATGTAGAACGGTGACTTTTCAAGGTAGATTAAAAAAACAAACAAAAAAAAAAAACTAAACGGGGGTGTCCACAGTGCAGCCTGGGAGGAAAGACAAACCTCACAATTATGATCCCGCTGCAGAAGATGTTAAAGCTTGTTGTTGGGGTTTTATTTGTCGTTTTTGGAGGAAACATTTTCTCTGCACAGACAGAAAACTCTACTAATGGAAATGTCCTTTACTTTTATTAATCACGTTTAAGACTTTTTTTTAATATATGTCAAATTGGACAACAGAAATATGTTTCAATACTGCCATCAGTAGAGTCAGGTGATTTTTGTCGCCTTGCTTGTTTTTGCCGTTGCCATCCACTTTTATTCATTGTAATGTGCAAAGTTGTGCATTAATACCTAAAGTTTTTATTTTATTTTAATAACCCTTCGTTGAATTATCATATAAGCCTTTAATGTATGTCCTTAAATCATCCCATTCAGAGATAAACCTCAGAAATGAATATTTAAAGATGTTCCTTTTTATGCCACCCAGGGCTGTGAACTCGTAAAGCTGGATTAATTAGCACCTTTGATCCTCCTCTCCCATCCATGTAGGCGTGCTTTGGAGCTATCCTTGGCTTTGGTGTCAGCATCCAACATCCGTTCCATGATGAAGGAGCTGCTCATCTTCCTCTCCTCCTGCCCTCCAGATCTCAGAGCTCAAGCTGCCAGCGGCATATTTAACGCCGCTGAAAGGTAGGTGGTCATTTTCAAAGAACCTTTGGTTGATTGCAGTTCGTCTATAAATTGAAACGACTCATTTATTGCTGCCATATTGAACGTATACCAGCACAGATACTTTACATCATTCATTTAAATAGACCGAACGTGTTTTTAGAAGTTGGTGTTTGGAGCAGAAGTGTGCCCCCCCCCCACTGTTCACTCAGTCATAGTCCTGTCTGACAGACTCTGACAGCGAAAGCTTTACTGCACAGCACTCATTAAAGCATAAACAAAGCCGAGACGGATTCAGTGCTTGTCTCACCACTGCTCAGTTGGCTGTGTGTGTTTCTGTCAGGTACGCACCCTCCAAACGCTGGCACATTGACACCATCCTGCATGTTCTCACTACGGTAAGTGCACACCCACCCTGCTGCCTCTCATCAGGCTTCCTCCTTCTAGTTGTGTTGGATGAAGTGAGTCTTGTTTGCTAACGACGACGAGCTTCAATGAATGGGTAGGATTTTACAGCATGTAGCAGCCTCTCTGTTGGCGCCTTTCACCTTGTATTTATCTGCATTCCTCTTCCCATTTATTCTGACCCACTTCTCTGCACTGAGGGGAAAAAAAGATACTTTGGATGAACTTTAAAAACTGACTGTAATTTGCTACATATAAATGTATTACTTTTTCTGAAATTAAATTTATGTGATGGTTGAAACTATATATTTAGTTTCATTAGAAAACATTTTTTTTAAAAACTTTTAGACAAAAGAGGAAACTGGATTCATACAACTTATAACAAAAACCACAAACAGTTTTTATGCTTTGCTATTACTTCATTTTTCAGTTTGGAAAATCTGTTTTTTCCCATTAGTATAAATTTACTATAGAATAAAGTAGTGACAAAAATTTTAAATCGCATTTATTTCAAAGAGAAAACACCACAAACGCAGGGTTTATAATTCACGATAACTTAAGAGCTGGATGTTTAATGTTTCAATTTGAACAAATCAGTAATTGTAACATTTTTTTCTTCGTAACAAGCTAAAGAACCTGGAAGATCTCCGAGTTCTTACAATCGTCTACATATGAAATCGGAGACATTTCACTTAATACAACAATGCCTGCCCGTCAGAAGTATTTCTGTTCTAAAAACTGAGTCGACTGTATTAGTTATAATGGCAACCTGGCTCATGGTGTTGCAGCTTTGCCACATCTATTTTGAATTATTCATGTGATGAGGTGTCACGATTAGCTTTGACTTAAAGTCGATATTTACTTGGAAACGAATTGTTTCTGTGGATTACTTTCATTTTTAAATCCAGGTAAAGTGAAATTATTGGTTTCAAGCAGCAAATCATTTTTTAAGTCGAAACAGCATCAAATTTTAAGTTGACCAAATCACTTGAACATTTCACTTCTTTCAGTGTGATCCTGCAAAAGAGGTATTCCCACAGCATGATGCTCCCACTACTGTGTTCCACTATAATGATTGTTTTCTCTGGGGACAGGAAGTAGTATCAAAACATCTTTTTTTCTTATGTTTTGTGTCCTTTCTCTGTGCTATGGTAACTAAGGATCATTTGCAGGATTTCTTTTGAAGCTTTTGAAGTTTTTGGTAGTAAAGAAACAAAATCTGCTCTGATAAGCGATATAAACATATTTTAAAGCAATACACTTTAACTGGCTTATTCCTAATAAGCAGGAAGGTGGATCTCCTCTGATTCCAGTTATTGTTTGTTGCTTTCTTTGTCTTCATACATTCATCATAATGTTTATTTTGAATTCTTCTAGGAATATTGCCGTCAGTTTGTCTGGAAGATGTAGAGTAAATGTTGGACCAGTCGTACGGCTAAAAGATCTACCGCTTCGTCTTGTTTGAACGTATTGGTGTCATTTATTACCCACACAGGCAGGGGGCGATGTGAGGGATGAAACGGTGCCTAACCTGATCCAGCTCATCACCAACACCTCAGAGCTGCACTGTTACACCGTCCACAAGCTCTACCGGGCTCTGCTAACCGACATCTCTCAGGTCTGTGGGCCGGGTGGCTTTATTCGGGTTTAGATGGAAACAGAAGCAGTGAGACGTGCTGCCATGCATGGATCAGCAGATCACCATAACTTTCTGGGAGGATTTTTGCTTCAAGCTGCTGTCCTTCTGTGCTTCTTATGAGATACAAGCGCAGCTAATAAATGGAACATTTGTTTGCACAGCAACCTCTGGTCCAGGTGGCTTGTTGGTGTATAGGAGAGTATGGAGACCTGCTGCTGAAAGGAGAATGTCAGGAGACAGAAGCTGTGCAGGTAAAGTGCTGGATAATGATGGGATCATGATATAGGATGATTTAACTGGAAGAAAAATGCTTAACGCAGTCTTAGAAATGATGCGAATTTTTCCAATTAACAAAGAATTTTATCCATAGATTCCAATTTAATTAACCACCCAGAAGTTAATGGGAGAACAATAATAAAACATCATTTTTTATCTTATTTCAAACTGAAACAAACGAATATTTTAGTGTATCTTAATTAGAGTAAAGTTGTTGATAAAATTGTTTAACCTCTGCCTTGTTTGCCTCTTCATCAGGCCACAGAGGATGACGTCCTGGACGCTTTAGAGATAGTTTTACAATCACACATGTCCACTCCAACCACCAGGGGCTTCGCTCTCACCGCCACCATGAAACTGAGCACACGCATCACAGATAACGTGGAGTAAGAAAAAAAAACTTTCTGGTGGAGCAGAATCGTCTGAAGTCCACCTACAGACCAGTTTGGCCCAACCAACAGCTCTTCTCTCTCCTGCAGCCGCATCAGAAGCATCGTCAGCATCTACGGCAGCTGCATAGACGTGGAGCTCCAGCAGAGGGCGGTTGAATACAACGCACTCTTCAAAAAATACGACCACATGAGGTAGGCTGGGAGCAGAGGAGGGTGAGAGTATCCAAACATTTTACTCAGTAAAAAAGGATTCATCAAAGAAAAGGGGGGAAAAAAGTACTTGGTAGAAATTGACACTGAGGCAATGAGTTTTGGGTCCTAACATCTCCCTTAATGTTTGAATGATATCAGTCAGAATTATCTGCAAATTCTGATACTTCAAAGTATAAAATAAATATAAGTAGATAAATAGCATAATTACAAAGTAACAATTTCTGGCAGAAAAACAATTTTCCAAGTTTCTATAACTACCTTTGCCTTATATGATGTTTTCTGAGGCTTGGACTTAATTCTGGTCTTGTAAGCAGTCTGGGTGAATATGAAAATTATTATATAATATATATATAATATAATCTCAGTGTGGATAGGTACGGAAAGCAGAAATGAATTATAGCTAAATGTATTTTATATCTATTCAATAATCAATCATTCTTTGATTTTTTGCCTTTCTGATAATTCTAATTCTAAATAATAGTATCAGTGTTGAAAAATGTTATGAATCCATGGTGAATATTTACATTTTCTCTTTAAATGTTGGCTACAAAAAAACAAAACAAACAAAAGACAGCGGAAGTCTGAAAAATTAGACCTGAAATAATGTGTAGCAAGTCTGCTGCATGTTGTTTCTTCAAAATGTTCATTTAAGATAATCGGGCCAATTTCGGCCCCAATTTTCGGCCCAAATTATTGGAGAGAATGTGGAGACCAGTCTGATCCCAAATCAGAGAAATCCAGCATATTTCACCTGATATCCTCTTGTCTGTGGTTCCTTAGTTCCAGTCCTCCAGGCGCGGCGTCCTGCACCTTCTAGATGTGTCTCTGTTTCCACACTCTTGGATCAAATGACTTAATTACCTCCTCGCTATGAAGTCAGGTTCTCCAGAGTCCTGCTGTTGACCTGATTGTTTGACTCAGGTCATCCGTTTTAAACTGTTGCTAAAATAGAACAATTGTAATAAAATATATATACTCATGGATTTTAGCTGTAATCAACCACAGAAGAAAAAAAAATGTTTTCCTGTTTCTTTGGACCAAATAAAAGACGACCGACCTTCAAATCAGTGTAGCGTTTCTGCTCCCGCCGTCGTCACTCCTTTATCCAAACACCCGTTTTTTTTTCTCTGATACTTTAAGCCCAGATAATGACGTCATTACATCTGCTTCATCCACTATGTTCCTTTCCTCCAAAATCACATTTGATCCTGAGAGCTTTGGGCGAGATTTCCCGTCTGACGGCTGAATGTTGTGGATGAAATTCGTGCCGTCGTTGCCGTGTGGCAGGAGATAAAACACTGTACAACCAAAACTCTTCTGCCCCGGATATTTTGAATGAATAATATGAGAATTTTATGAACACTTCTGATGTTTTGACACGTTTGGTTGAATCATCCCATTATATCGTGTTTTCTTTCCTTGGTACCTGAAATTTCCATTTATAACACTTTAAATCACCCTTAAAATCTTTTGCTATCAGTATATCTAGGTGTAATGTGATGCCACCTGTTGGCACATTGTTTCATAAATATATTTACCACAATTTCATTATTTAAGTGTTAAATGTAAGTAACTTGTCCATTTCAAAACAAAAAAAACCTTACTAAATGTAGTGGTTTTACAAATAAAGATCTTATCTACTTATCTACATCTGCACAGGTCTTAAAATCAATGCTCTCTGATTTATATTTGGGAGCAGTGGTTTCAAACGTTGTTATCGTTTCACAGGTACTGATTGATGCCTTTCACTAACATAGGGTTGAAATATTTAAGGGTTTTGTGATCTTATAACAACTGACGGTGTCCGTTATTTAAAACAATCTGTATGGATCAAAATCGGAATCGGCATGTCTGGATTTTTCAAGATCGGGAATCGATGATCGGCCAGAAACCTGCAATCGGTGCACCCTTATTTTAAAGACTTTAAATTGCAGAAACAGTTTAATTGAATAATGTTGTACTTATAACATTATGTTCTTCGTTTACTTAGAGACGGACAACAGCCTATGCTTAGTTACCTCAGAGTTATGTAGTAGAAAATACAGAGACCGATCTGGATCAGGAGCTTGTTGCTTGTAGAAGTCAGGAAGGAGAACAAGCAAATATGATTTGGAAACAAATATTCAACTGGGTTTAATTCAAGCTTCAATGTCCGTTTTTTTTGCAATAGACTACTTAACTAAAAATCGTATTTGTTTAAAAATAGAATTGATTTTTAATGCTGTTTTTTCACAGAGCAGCTGTGCTGGAGAGAATGCCTGTGATCCAGAAAAACTCTCTGGGTCAGACCAACGGAGAGCTTAGCGAGGAGACCATTAAGGAGACGCAGCCAGTCAAAGTCAGACAGGAAGAGGCGGCTCTGCCGCAGCAACCAGCTGCCCAAGTATTATACGTTTAAACACTTCTTCCTGGTTGTGTTTGTTCTGTTCTGGTTTTTGTTTTTTTTGGTCACGAGGAAGTTTTATGATAGATTGGTCCGTGTGTGTTTTGATCATTTAATCTTCCTTTGAAAAAAAAGTAGAAAAATAGAATAAAAATGGGTTTCTGGATTTTTGGTTTTTAAAAACAAAAAGTTGAAGTTAAAATGCAAAGCGTTTCAGTCTATAAGGGGGCGAGTGAAAATTTGAAAACAATTTGAGTTTCATTTTTCATTTCCATGACTCAAAAATAAAAATGATTTTAAAACAGAAACTAAAAAAATGTTTTCTTTTTTTGTTTTTTACTTTTTTTTTATTTATTCAAATAGAAAGCAAAACTGAAGTTGGTTGGAAAGTTTTTCTCATCCTTTTTGACAGAAGAAAAAGGAAAAGCTTTGTGTTTTAGTTTCTTTCTGTATTTAAAAACAAAAAATCAAATAGCCTTTAGTTTTTTTTTTGTTTTCTGATATCTGTTTCTAAAAATAAAATCAAATGACCAAAAGATTCACCGACCCGGAGAAAACTTGCAAACATTCATATTATTCTGTTATAAATTCTCCCATCAGTATAACATTTTTTTTTAAACTCCATAAAAAACTTTTCTATTGTCCTTGTTTAACCTTGATTGTTGTGCATCTTCCTCCTCCAACTGCACAGTCGGGCTGGTTTTGTTCAGTTTTTCATATGGAAACAGACATATTTTCTTATCTCTCTGCTACTTTTTTTTTATGTTTGATTTTTTTTTTCAGGTATGTGACCTTTTGGACTTGCTGGGTGGTTCTCAGGATCCTCTGCCGCCCAGCTCATCGATAAGTGGCACAGCATCAGCTCAGCCCATCACCGCCACCAGCAGTGCTGGAGGGGACCTCCTGGATTTGTTGGGTGGGTTGGAGCCCACTCCTCTGACACCAGGTCAGTCCTTTGGATGCAGACTATGGTCCCTTTGTAACAGAAACTGTTTGAATGTTCATCAGAATGGATGTTATTTCAAATATAAACATACGGTTGAACTTGTAGGTAAAATCAGCCATGTCTGTTCTATTTATCTGCTGATAAGCTGTTCATGTTTTTAATGCTCTCTACTCTCTTCAGTTGCCGCTTTGACAGTTTATGAGAAAAACGGTGTGACTTTGACCATAAGCTGTGAACAACAGTCCGACTCGGGCCTGATGGTCACGCTCACAGCCTCCAACTCCACTGACTCAGACATCAGCAGCTTCACCCTTCAAGCTGCGGTGCCCAAGGTCTGTGACGTACAGCCTGTTTATCTTCCTGCACTAACCCCACTAACCCCTCCACTGCTAAATGCACAGTAAAGAAAGAAACATGACTGGAGACAAAGCTGTTACTGGACTGAAACATCTGAGTAAGATGATCAATAACGCTGATGGAGACACGGTACAGCTGTCTCTAATGGGACAATGATTGCATTAAATTATTTGTCGTATTTATTAGTTAAAACAATTTCAAGAAAGTTAGTCAATATCTAGAACTACATCCTTTGGTTGAAATCGGTTCAGTGAGACGCTTCCTTCTACCCGTGTCTGACACCAGGCTGAGGAGAGGTGGCTCCAGTTGTTTGATGGGTTTAGATTGAAGCAATTAATCAGATTAATGGTGATTAATTGATTGTTGAAATAATCATCAACTAATTTAGTCATTTATTAACTGAAGTATACCGACTCTTAACACGTGCCATTAGCTGAATAAACAACCCACTTAGAGCAGTGATTATACCAAGATTGTAAAGAAAATATACGAAAAGTTTGTTTTTAAGATGAAAACCCTTTTTTGACCATCAGTAAACTCTGTCCAGATCCACTTAAATGGAAACGTTTTAGTTCAAGCTGGTTTAAATTCTGTATAAAATCTTCTTTAATGAGCCTTTTGCTGATTAATAAAAATCAAAAAATCAATAAAAAGAATAATGATGGCTTTTCTTGCAGCCTGTTTCATATCAACATACTGCTGAGATAAAGAAACAGGCTTCGGCTCACCTCAGGTCTTTCCCTCCCTTCTCTGCCTCTCTGCCCTTTGAGGTTTTTCTAGGAACCAGGTTCTGCTTCAGCTTCAACATTTTTCCTTAAGACC